>LPNX010738896.1:9138-142009 GCA_001517045.1 Pseudotsuga menziesii
CAATTTTTTCATTCAAAATTTTCCCTCCAAAAGTTCCCACCAAAAATATAGGGCTATTTAGAGAAAATGCTTAGTCTTTCTTAATTATTAATCATCAAGGAATGGTAACATGAAATCAACAAATTGATTCACTAATTAGAAAGAAATTAGCTCACGCTTCTCAGGTTTTGTAATTCTTTGCCTCTTATTCTCTCACGTTTTGTAATGCTTTGCCTCTTATTATCATTTTAAAATTACATGTTTGAAAGAACTCACATAGAACATTGATCATACAGATATTGGATAAATATGATTAAAAGTACTTTACCTCTATCATCACATAGTCATTGTATGAGAAGAAGTGAAATTTCCATAACATTGATGGTTTGGATCATATGAATTGGTAAAAGATTTAGTTTCCTTTGAAAGTAGTAATAGAAGAAAGGAAAAAGAAACATTTCTATGTGTTGTATGTTTTGGATTAAAACTATTGAATTTTGTTATTATTTCACCAAGAAAAAAATAAATGGATAAAGCTACTTTTGCCTAAATGTATACTCCAAGAAACATTTATTGCTCCTTAAAAAATTTGTCTACCATCACCCATAAGCAAGATCACAACAATTTTGTATTTGTGTAATGCTTTAAAGATGAAGAAACATGATAATGATGTTTCTTTTGCTTAAGGTTGCATATGTTAGTGACTATTCATCCAAACAGGTCTCTACGAAAGCACTTAAGAAAGGTCTTCAGAAAAGTAAAGTAAAGTGGATTAGAGGTGGTCATTACATGTTATCTTAATTTGCAATCCAAGCCCTTGGTCATGTGTCCTAAATGTGTTTTAGAACCGAGTGGGCCACTGTTTGAGTTGTTCATTGTCGTGATATTCATGAAGGTATTGGGATTTGGTAACAACTAAAGTAGGTTGGTTGAAAAATGTTAGATTTCAACTTAGTCATATTCATAATCAAAGGGAGTCTATCATACCTTTTTGGTGAACTCAAAGGCTTAATTTTCCAGTGATAAGTTTGTAACCCTTGTTGACCTTGAAAGTGAGTGGCCCACCATTTAAGCGGTTAACCAAAATGTGACATGATGATATATAACTATGTAACTGGCCTGCTTATATAGGGTAGCTCAGGGACTAAAGGGATTAACTTACAATGTTGTTATTCTCAAACAATTTTACTTTGTTTCTAGTCTCTAATGGCTAACATGACATTTAACAACCTTTGTAACATTTCAGGGCTACCCATAAGCTTCTCTAGATATTATTTTCTTTCTTTTCATTGTGGTTGAAGTCATTTTCCCTTCAATTGGATGCTTGCCATTACTCAACAATCAAGGTCCCCTAATATGGTTCTAAGTATTCACTTTATGACTTATAGTGACTACTTGGATGGTTTCAAACTTTTTGGAAATACTGGAATCTTGGGATTCCCTCTACCTCTAAGGTTTGTCTTTCCTCAACTCTCTTGGATTTAATATTTTTTTATTTATCTACTTTGGTCTAGGTTAAATTCTTTTAAGTCCTTTGCGAAGTCCTTGTGTTAAACTATACGTATCTTTTTTTCAAAGCCCAGGTGATTGTTGCCCTTATGTTCTCAATTGAATCACTTTATTTCAAAATTTAAATAACGCATAAATTTAAGTTCTAAACATAGCTCATTTTATTTTTGTAGGACTAAATTGCACGCTGGGTTCAACCTCAAGAATTTCCAAATCAGTAGAATGGAGCTCACTATGGTTATGGATAGGGGTATGAAGCTTATGGTTTTCTTGCATCTCAAGATCCACCATTGTATGGTTATGGGTCATACTCTGCCTCTGAGAATTATCAACAACAACAACTAGGCATGGTTGTTCCTTGCAAATTATACAATTAGCTTCTTTGTTTTTTCTTGTATGTTTTGTAGAATTCTCCATAAATATTCTTTGAAGCATGACTTACAATGCTATTTTTTATGTTGTATGTTATTCATTACATTAAAAATATATATTTCTTGGCTTATGATTGCCTTTAGATTTCATATTTTATGTATTATCATTATCTTCTTAGTTTGATGTGGTGAATGGTTTTATTTTTACACCTTAGATAATAACTAAACTTCAGATTATTACGAAATCTATGTTAATAATTATTGATGGAATGAGGTTCAAGAATTATCAATAGATGACATGTCAAACACCATTCAATCTCCATAGCACAAGGAAGATGACACATTTGATCCTTTTCCTCTTGGTGTTGAGAAGTGAGCTCCTAATACTACATTATTTACCTATTTGTTTTTGTATCTTTTAGCATGCTAACAAATGATTTCTAATTGTACTATTTATGCCACTCATTGGTAGTGGAGATTGTTTTTAGCTATAATGCAAAGAGGTTTTCAAAACTCACTGCATTATGTGGTTGTAGATTGAATGCAACACATATTGCTCTCCATGATCCTTCACTCGTTGGGTGAAGCTTGTGGTTGAAGACCTTTGAATTATCTAACATAAATTGGTGTAGACAATATATGTTTATATTGATGGATGTTTAAGTGATTTGTAACATTCATTGGGTTTGCAAGGGAGTAAAAATAGAAAAAATAATGGATATTATTGGTATGTGTCGTTCAATATTAATATCATCTTCTTGGTCATGTATTTTCACCTATTTTATCCTAGAAATTTATCATGGTATGGTGATAATTAGTTACTATTTGCATATTTGAATTGTCTACATAAATTGGTGTAAACAGTATATGTTTATATGGCTATATGTTTAAGTAATTTGTTACATTCATTGGGTTTGTAAGGAAGTAAAAGTAGAAAAATTGATGGTTATCTCATCTTCTTGGTCATGTAATTTCACCTTTTTTTTCCTGGAAATTTATCATGGTATGATGATAATTAGTTACTATTTGCATATTTGTATAATACCATGATGGAAACATGTTTTCTTTGTGAAGCTTTCTATTAAAACAATTAGAAAAATGAATATATATTGCTTTTATGTGATAAACCATTTTTATGGATAATTTGAAAATTGTATTATTCATTAAAATACATATATTATAGTGCTTATTGTTATTCAAGTTAATTTGAATTACCACGCAAATAGTAATTTTGGGATTAGTTTATAATTACACCAAAGAATATAAAAATATACATACTTTTATTTCAAGCTTATGTAAAGACATTGTGGATGCCTTCTAACAGTTCATAATTTTTGGTATGATTTACCTATTGCAGGTATATCGACTATAAAAAGAAACTTTCAATATGATCAATCATGAGCTTGTAACACAAAATTTAGTTCCTCTTTTTCCCAAAGATGCATAATGTTACTTTGTAATCTATTGCATATATGTGTCTTTACATCAATGAATCCTTCGCCCACGCTCCATTCACCTCCGCCTCCCTCCACCTCTCCACCTCCGCCGGTCCCTTCTCCCCCCTCCCATCCTCCCACTCAGTGCGGCCATCCTCCATCTCCGCCTCCCTTCCGCTCCACCCTCCTCCCGCTTCCACCTCCTCCGCCGTCAAAACAAGGGGAGCGCCGCTCCATGGGAACCAAAGGGAGGCCCTTTGGCGCCCATGGAGCGACGCTCCCTTTGTTTTGACAGCGGGGGAGGTGGAAGGGGGAGGCTCCGCCGTCAAGACAAGGGGAGCGCCGATCCATGGGAGCCAAAGGGCCACCCTTTACTGGCGGCCCTTTGGCGCCCATGGAGCGGCGCTCCCCTTGTTTTGACAGCGGAGGAGGTGGAAGCGAGAGGAGGGTGGAGCGGAAGGGAGGCGGAGATGGAGGATGGCCGCACTGAGTGGGAGGATGGGAGGGGGGAGAAGGGACCGACGGAGGTGGAGAGGTGGAGGGAGGCGGAGGTGAATGGAGCGCGGGCGGAGGAGGTTTCGACGTTGTGATTTTCTTCGGTGGTGTATTAGCTGGTGCTTCAGCAGGGGCTAATGAAATAGCAGTCAAATTAAAGAAACTATGTATCTCATAACGAACTATGCAGCTTGACATTAAACCCTGAAGACCTTGACTTCCTGGATACTTTGCCAAACTATCATTCATTGTCTGTGACAAACATTTTTTGCAGTCCTCTGTAGATATATCTCTCGTGCACTCGGCCTGACCATAAATTTTTCGAAACAAGGAGTCTACAGTTATACCAAAAGCACATCGTTTCATTGCAGATGCTACTTCAGCTGACAATTTGGACCAGAGCTTGTCGACAACCGCGTTAGAGACAGAACGGTTCGTGGAATTGGCCGTCAGGTTAACATATATTCCATTGTCTTCCATTTGTCCGAGGAAACTATTGTTTTCATAACGCAAGTAACAGAAATCAAACCAAACTCTAGCACCAACGCCATTCCCACAAAATTGTTTAATTTGACTGGTTATCAATAGTGAACAATTGTAGCATTGGTATATACAAATCTTTCTGATAACTACAATTTGGTTATATATTTTTGATATTGTGGTTTACTTATCTAATTAAGCTGGTCAAGCTGAGACTTTTTGGTCACAAATTTTAGCTGCAACTTTCTACACTTACACTTACAGTATTGGATTGAGTTAACTTACCCAGCTGACATTAAAATGTTACCAACCAGATCTAACAGGTTTTATAGTGCATGCATTTCTAATTTGCAGACAAAGAAATCAATAAACCACTGTGACTGAACGAGAAAGAAAGGAGCCAATGTAATTTGCAGACAAAGAAATCAATAAACCATTGTGACTGAACGAGAAAGAAAGGAGCCAATGAAATAGAAAGCTTACGTTGCCGCTTTATTTCCATGAGTCCACCAATGTCCTGAATTGAAGATGAGGATATCAACATCTTTCCAGTTAGCCCCGTAGTTCTCGATTGCATCAAGTCTAAGTATTCCCCTGCTCTGATTCTGAAACTGAATGTTTTCTTGCTCAACTAAGAAGGGTGCCCAGTGAAACTCTATCGATACATTGTAATCCTGCTAAAACACATTACATGATTAAATTCAAATCACTGTAACTTATTTCTATTCTAGCCACAGAAAATTCATGTATATAAAAATTCTTGCCTGTGCTATGTATGTAGCACCGCTCTTTTTGCCTCCCACATACATTTGATCGCCAGGCAATGCAGTGCGAAGAATACAGAGCAAGGATTCCCACTGATTGCGATTGATGGAGTCACCGATGAACATCAGTCTTTTCCCCCTCAGTCTCTCTAGCATCTCTGTAGCATTCAACCTTCAAGCCAAGACATATTCTAAGTTTTAACTTTTTTTAAGCAAGAACTCACCTTTTTTTGTAAGTAAGAACTCACTGAGTTTCTAATAAATGACAAGAATAAAGAACTCACTGAGTTTCGAATCACTGAGTTGTGAATCTGTGACAAAAATGCCTTAACACTAGACCCATATACCCTCTATTCTACGCTATCTTAACAGAAATAAAATATGGATGTAATATGTGGTGTTGCATACCTGGGAAGATCACAATCTCTGGGTTGCCATCTCCAATTTGTGTAGCCGGAATCCCACCTCCCATTTGATATGCAGTCAAAATCAGGGCTCATATAAGGGCACTTTCCAACAGGATAAAGAGGATATGAATAAAACAACTCACTGAGTACCCGAGGGCCGATAGGCTATAGCTTTTAGCTGTCTTAGCTACCACCATCAGACTCTCCATTAATTCCATTAAAGCAAAGTCACAAGTGTTAAGTGCACTAGCTCCTCGAGGCCACGAGGGCCATGTTGCCTCTGCAGTCTGCAGTTACTATAAATATTGACGTCTGATAAATATTAGTAGATGTCAAAAAAAACTATCCTTTCCAAACATCCCTCCTAGTTTGGAAAGGAGCACTTTGGACATCTTGCAGACATAAGAGGGAAGCACAACAAATACTTCGGTTTCACACCAGGGAACCTTACCTCACCTGCTTCAGTTGAAAGAGATAAGTCTGATTCATGTGCAATAAAACTTGCCTCCAGAGTGTCGTTATAGAAAGCCTCGTTTCTCCCTCTTTCTGTCTTATCAACACCTACACCTGCAAAAAACGCCTTGCGCATTAATTCTCCCCCTCTACCGGTACTACAACGCTGCGTGGTTGCAAGAGTGTCCACCTGTCTAATCGAGGGAAACTTAGTATCCTCAAGAGGTTCCAAAAGTGGATCCACCTCTAGAGTGGAATTGTGAGGAGATTTGAACCCTAACTCCTTTCTATAGGGGACATAAGCCTAATGATTTTTTCCTTGACATAATTGCCTAAAAAAAACCAGAAAAAAAGAACAAAAATACACTAAACTTTCCATTTTTTTTGCCTTGATTGATACTAGGCCTTAACAACTTGACTCCAAGATTAAAATATGGTTAAAGTTTTCAGAAAACTCCAACGCCTCTATCTTTTCTTCAAAACTTCTTTTAAGATTATTAATCACTTGTATTCAATCACAATAGAATCGAACATTCAAAATTATATAATAGTCAAAGTTTAAATGACGAAGACTCATGATACAGTGTAAATAAACATCATAAGTGATCAAAGTTATTCTAAGATGTTAAATATTTTGTATTCAACTATTTATTAATATATTATTTTGTAAGTATAAAGACTATATTAATATGTTAAATATTGTGTATTTGATTGTTTAAATTAATTGTTTTTTTTATCATATTTTTATAGTTGTAAAAAATATTTCAAAATACCAAACATTATATATTGATTATCTAGCACGTTAAAAAAATCAAATAAACATATGAAAACCAACCAAGCATACATAAAATAGTTTTTCTTCAATATAAAGAAATATATTTGGAATATAAAGAAATATATTAAAACTCAAGATTCATAATAACAATCTCTTATTTTTATCTACATAATTTAATACAGAGTTTATTTTTAATAATTTTAAAAATAAACTATCAATTAAAAAAATAACAATAATAAAAAATAAAATAAGCAATAACCATTATAAATAAATATATAATTACTCGAAATTTTACATTATAAATATTATATATAGACAAGTGCACAATAATAAAGAAGTTACACATATTACTTAAAATTCTAAGCAAACTTAAGTTAGTTATAATTGAATGATCACACGATTTAAAATGAAAACTAAAATGTTAAAAAAAGTCTAAGTTATTATACCTACATGATTGAGATCTCACATCTAAATTGTTGCAAATGTCAAAGTTACGATTATACTACGAAACTATATCCTTTGTCTTATCTAATACTTGCTATAGAATAATGACAAGGTTTTATATCATAACTAAAATGCTACAATTGTCAAAGTTAGGCAAGTGCTTGTCCTTTATTTAATGTAATTGTGACAACGTGAAAGTTTCAAAGATCCCCGCTGTCATAAGATTCCAATTTCTTTTTTTATTCATAATAAAATAAATGACCATTAGGGAATATTTTAAAGCAATTCATACTTGGAAGTCCAACACTAAGGCCAAGATCTAGGGTTACCATTGGGGATTATTTTAAAGCAATTCATACTTGGGAGTCTTGCACTAAGGCCAAGATCTAGAGTTACCAAGGATATTTAAAAGTAATCCATGCTTGGGAATCCTACACTAAGGCCAAGATCATTCTTGGCCTTACCATGTTCTTGTTTCGGTATCAAACTTTAAAAAGGTTATGAGTAAGTGATTGAGTATTTATATTAATTTGGTATTCATAGCCTAATCACGATGACAATGGTGGACTAACATGGTCAATGTTAGTTATTAGTTTAGTGGTTTCACATGGATCATTAAATTTATTATGTTAATGTTAAACTTACATTAAAGTTAAAGTGAATGAAATTAATTAAGTTAATATTTCTAATAATTAGAGTAATTTAATTTTTAAAAACAAGGTAATGGTCAACTTTGTATATTAAAATTATGTTTAAATGATTAAATATTTATATTTATTTTAAATTTATAACTTAATTATAATGATGAATCAACTTTACTAAAATTAGTGAACAACTTAACTAAATTAATACTTGTAACAACTAACCTCATTTATAAAAACAAAGCAAATATCAACATCATATACTATATCTAAAATTCATTATTCAATTTTTTTTCTTATATAATAGAGTGATTAGAGATCAAATATATAAATATAATTAATAATTAATAATTAATATTTAAATACACAAATACACATATAACATTGTAATGTGATATTTGTACTTTCTTAACATAGCTAAAAAAGGTGTCACAAGTTTGAATATTTGCATTCTTTGTAAATCTAAGGCTAAGTTTGTGGATCACTTGTTGGTTCATTGTACTTTCATCAAGTTGGTTTGGTAGGTGACTAGCAAGAATTTTAAGTTTGCACAAAGCTGGTCCTCTTCTTCTTTGTCTCTAAGCTTTAAAAATTGGATAACAAATGTTAAATTATGGCTTGAGTTACCTTGTTTCATTTGTTGGGAGCTTTGGAAACATAGAAATGGAATTATTTTCGAAGGAAAACCAAAAAATGCTATGAGAGTGGGCGTTCAAGCAATTAATGCTTATAAGTATTTTTGAAGAAAAAGCAAAGAGTCATGGGAGAGTGGTAAGGATTACTATTTTCAATCATTTGTGGCCTCTTAGTATGTTTGATGGTGCTTCCCATAATAATTGTTCAAGATGCGAGAATGGGTTGTTTTGTGAACAACCCATTAGGAGGGATGTTTGGAAAGGAGCACTTTGGGCATCTTGCAGACATAGAAGACCCAATGGAAGAGGACATTGATGTCCCCGAGGAAAGCCAAGCTCTAGAAAATTCCAATTTCGATGAAGAATTTGGCCTGCATGATATTGTTGATTAGTTGAGTGTCTTGAAGAAAATGTTTAATTTGACAACTTTTTGATAAGATATATTAGTAGTATTTTGACTTTCAGACTTTATTTTAGAAATAAAATCTCTATTATATTGTTTTTAATATGTTATTTGCAAATATATGGTATAGTTTTTAGTGAATTTATGTGAATCGTAACATTTTGGAATATAGTATGAAATAGTATCATTTTTATACAAAAATTCTATGAAAATCTATTGAAAATGGTTGTAAATGTCTTTATTTTCTAGAATTTCTTAGAATTTTATCAATAAAAAAGTCTTATTTTGCCTATAAAAAAGTCTTATTTTAAAGGAAAAATTGCAAAATGTATATGATTTTCAATTTAAATTGCTTCTAAATGTATGTTATTTTGTTAAATGTCTAAAAAGCACACTTGAAATTAGAAAGTAATAATATTTTATGACGAAGATGATTCAAAGGCCCAAAAAAATGCCTTAAAATGAAAATGTGTGATACTGGTATCAACCCTTTTTTAAATGGAGGTAAAATTAGCTACTAAAAATAAGAGAGAGGAGATTCGGTAAGCTGCTGCCGCGCTGCCCCTGCCTTGCTGCCCCTTAGGGTTTTCTGCTCGATTGAGAGTTGCCAGGCCGCCATCATGGTTGCGCCTGGGGGAGGGAAACCCCCTCCCTCTGCTTCTTCCTCCGATGAAGAGGCTTTTTGAAGGTTATTATTGCCATCCGGAAAGAAGCCAGTGGCCCCTTCCATCCCGAAGTTCATCAAGAAACTTGAAGCCTTCCCTGAAATCGACCTCCCAGCAGACCAGCTCATCAAGGTTGCTCTGGCTCTGGAAGAAAGATGACTGGTTGGCCAATTCATGGGGCTCTGGCCTTCAGCAAAAACTACGGACAATTGGATCCATAGGAACTGGAGGCCTCTGCTAAAGGACAGTGTCACATGCTACCCGGTCGGACGGGGGTTCTTCATTTTTGAATTCATAACCAAAGAGGACTGGGATCTTATTTTCAGAAGCGGCCCGTACTTCATGGGGACCCAAGGCCTTTATCTTAACATATGGACGCCGGATTTCAATCCCGAAGTTGATGTCCCAAAGGAAGTTCCAGTGTGGGTCAGGCTCCCAAACCTCCCGGTACATTGCTGGAACATACAAGCCCTGGAAAAAGTAGGGAATGTGCTTGGGAGATATATCAACAAAGTTGAGAACAAAGGCCAGTACACTTGCACCAGGATATGTGTAGAGGTCGACCTTGAAGCAGGGCTCCTTGAGGCAGTTAAGTTAAAAGTAGGAGCATGGCACCATTTTCAAAAGCTTGATTATGAATAGCTTCCATTTAAGTGCCGTCATTGTCATGAGCACGGCCATTTTCAGAGAAATTGCCCCAAAATGTAGACCCCAGATGAGGGAGACGGTTGGCAAAAAGTGAAGAAAGGGAAGACGGCCCCCAAAGCCCAAGAAAAAAAGACTACAGGGGACATGCAGAAAAAAAATACTCCGTCAAGCTCAAACATGCCTTCCCAAGAAGCCACAAAAGAGACGCCAATAGTGATCCAGATCACAAATGACCCATAGAAGTTTAGCACCCCAGCTGGAAAAGATCCAGCATCAATAAGCGTGGAAGAAATTCCAACTGAAAAACAATCTGGCAGCAAAGAGGTCGAATCCCAGGTGGCACCGTTGGAACCTGGGGAAATACCTCGGTCTGACCCAAGGGTTTTGAAGGTGGCTAGCCATTCCGAGCCCTCCGGAGGCGCAAATGAGGATCCACTATTCCTAGAAACGGACCAAGGCAAGGATACGGATGATGGTGACTCTTCAAGCAGTCTGCATGCCGTTCCTTTTAAAAACCCAAGAGGAAGGAAATCCACAAAGAAGAAAAGAGAGGAAGCTACATATCTGTCTGTACTCAAAGGATCACAAAAAACCCTGAAAGGAATGATGAACACCAGATCTAAGAAAGGACTGGTCTCGGCCTCAAAAGGGGCCAACCCCTCCCCCAATAGTAATTAATGTGATACACCTCCTGGAATTGCAGAGGCTTAGGATCTGCCTTAAAATAAGAAGCTCTGAAAGATCTAGTTCGAATTTATAAACCTGAGATTCTGCTAATCCAGGAGACGAAATTGGAGGAAGCGTCTCTCCTCCAAGCTGGGAAATCGTTTTGGAAAAAGGGGCCAGGCATCACCAATAATTCTAGAGGAGCTTCCGGAGGTATAGCCACCTTTTAGGATACAGTCCTCTATGACCTAGAAGCTGAAGAACGCACCATGCATTGGGTTTTCACAAAGCTCACCCACAAAATCTCTGGCTGAACTATAAGTATTTTCAATCTTTATGTTCCTGTCTTGCATGCAGAAAAAAAATATTGTTGGAATAGTCTAGAGTCGTTTCTCAATTTGAAGCAACCATAAAACATCATTGTAGCAGGGGATTTTAATATTACACTTGCTGCCAATGAAAAAAAAGGGGGAACCCCTGTTAGGGATCCAGCAAGGGAATGGGTTGATGACATTATCCTTGGCTGGGACCTTATCGATATAAAGCCAGTCCAAGGGAAGTTTACCTGGACTAATAAAAGGATTGGTCCTGGTCATATAACTGCTTGACTAGACAGATTTCTAGTTCAATCTTCCTTCCTTTCCTTTGGCCTCTTAGCCTCCTCTAAAATTTTACCCCACTGTACCTCTGATCATAAGCCCATTTTGCTAGAGCTAGCTCTAGAACAAGACCTTGGCTCGATTCATTTCTGCTTCAGTCCTCTCTGGATCCAACAAGAGGACTTCTTGCAAGTTGCTACTGACTCTTGGAATACCCATATAAGAGGGTCGCCTTCCTTCATCTAGGAAGGGAAAATAAAAAGGCTTAAGCACGCCCTGAAAGGCTGGGCAAAACTCATTACCTCCCCCATTACTAGAAGGAAAAAAGCTCAAGATGACCTGGAAAACCACCAATTTCAGATGGAAGCCTCTCCTTTGTCCGAAAACCTCCTGCAAAAGGAACGGGCTCTCCAGAAAGAATATTTCTCTGCCTGCAGATTAGAAGAGGAGTATTGGAGAAAAAAGTCCAGAAGTCTTTGGCTTCAGAGCGGGGATAAAAATACCAATTATTTCCATAAGCAGGCCGAGGCTCGGAAGAATTTTAAAGCTGTCTCTGAAATTAATTATCAAGGTGCCGTGCTTAAAGACTTTGTGAACATAAAGCAAGCAGCTGTGTCCACGTTTAAAGAGTTATTCACAGCCCCCTTGGAGGATCCTCTTGATACCATGTCCAACCCTTTTGATCTCATCCCACCTCTCATCAATCCTGAAGAAAATATCCTTCTTACTTCCCCGGTCACCATGAATGAGCTTAAAAGAGATTTAGAGGTTATGAAGCTAGATAGTGCTCCTGGACCTAATGGCTTCACAGCCAGATTCTTCACTTGCTGTTGGTCAATCATAAAGATAGATATCCTTAAAATGGTCAGGTACTCTCAAGTGATCAACAAGATACGAGGAAGCACCAATTCCTCCTTCCTTGCCTTGATCCCGAAAGAAAAGGATGCTTCCACCTTTAACCGCTTCAGGCCGATTTCTTTATGCAACACCAGGTACAAGATTATTACCAATATTATAGCCACCAGGCTTAAAAGAATTCTTCCTCGGATTATTCCTGAAAACCAAGGCAGCTTCATCAAAGGAAGGAAAATTCTCGACAACATCATCCTTGTCCAAGAAGCCATTCACTCAAGCTGTAAGCGGAACGAGAAAGGTATGGTCATTAAACTTGATTTAGCTAATGCTTTTGACCGTGTTATACATGACTTCCTGTTTGCAGTGATGGCAAAATTTGGCTTCTCCTCCTCATTTATAAGGTGGGTCAAAGGTTGTGTGTGTGACCCATGGATAGCCCCTTTGGTCAATTGTCGATGTACAAGCTTCTTCCAAGCCTCTAGAGGGCTCAGGCAGGGCTGCTCGTTGTCCCCTCTCCTCTATGCTATCCAAGCTTCATTTCTTAGCTTCTAGCTAAACTTCTGCCATGAAATCCACACACTGCCTGGGTTAAGAATGGTGAATAATGTCTGGGATATAAACCATGCTCAATTTGCAGATGACACCTTGCTGTTAGGTGGGGCAACCATTCACTCTGCTGAACACTTTAAACAAGAACTGGTACTTTATAAAGAGGTGTCTGGCAGCAAAATAAACTTCCAAAAAACCAAAATCTTCAGCTGGAACTGCTCTATCAGAGAGTTAAGGGATATTGATAGATTGCTTGGAATGGAATGCACAATGGACTGGGATGGCTTCACATACCTAGGTATCCCCATCTGCAAATCCAAATTCAAGCCAGCAAAATGGGAGCCAGTCCTAGATAAAATCAAAGCCAAAATTCAAAAATGGAGCGCCAATTGGCTTAATCTTGCAGGGAAGTTGATCCTTCTAAAATATATGCTGAACGGCATGCCAATATATCAATCTTCAATCTTGCTTGCTCCAGGCTTGGTTCTCTGCAAGCTAGAAAGATTATTCAGAAAGTTTATTTGGGAAGGTGGGAAAGGAAATGAGAAGAAACTCCACCTAGTCAGCTGGGAAAAGATCCAAAAGCCTCGTGATGAAGGAGGGCTGCATGTTAGGAGCTTAGCCTCCCAAAATTTGGCTTTAGGAGCCAAGCTGCTATGGAAACTAATCACAGGAAAATATTGCTAGAGCAAGCAAGTTCTTCGCAAAAAATACTTCCCAGACTCAAGGAAAAGGTGCCTTGATGCTCCTCCTCAGCATAGAAATGGCTCTTCGGTCTTTAAGTTATGTATTAAAGCACTTGCTCCCTTCAAAAAGAAACTCTACTGGATACCAGGAAATGGGAAAACAATCAGAGTGTGGGAGGATTCCATTCTGGGAGAAACCCCTCTAGGGCAATGCATGGAAGTGGAAAACATCAAAATTTGGCTTTTGGATAAAGGATTCACTTCGCTATGGGACCTTTCAGCTTGGGAAGACAACATTTGGTTAGGATGGGATCTAGGAGACCTGCCCCCTGATTTAGAAGCAGAAGCAGACATTCTTATATCCCTCCTTCAAGGCAAATCACATCTTAGAGAAGGGGCTAGAGATAGAAGAGGGTGGGGCAGCAAGTCTGGCAATTACTCAGCATCAGAAGGATATGAGAACATCCAATCCATCCCCTATGTTGCCCCCAATCTAGTGGTCTGGATATTTCTCTGGTCAAGCACCTTCATTCCGAAAATTGACATTTTTTGCTGGACGTTGGCCCATAGAAGTATCCTCGCAAGTGAAAACCTAAAGAAAAGAGGGATGGAAGGCCCCTCTCATTGCCCTCTATGCAAAAATGAAGAAGAGACTTCCGATCACCTCTTGCTGGGTTGTCCTTTCTCCAAAGAAGTTTGGAAAGAAACACTGATGCTTAATCCTGGTATCACCCTCCCAAGCACCATCCAAGGCCTGCTTTCTGAATGGATGAAGCTCTCCTTGTTCCAGCTCTCCAAGAAAGATTTGCTTCAAATTGCCTGGATATGGGCCCCTAAAGCCATCCTCTGGAAAATTTGGCTTGAGAGAAACAACCGAATTTTCAGGGAGAAAGAAAACCACTTCTCCAAAATCGCCACTCAAGCAAAAGCAATCCTAGGGGAAGCTATTGATCACAACACTGCTCTGAAAGATAGCAGTCAGCTTCTCCCAGAGGAATCATAGTGGTTAAAAAATATTGTCCCAAATCATCAGAACTGGTTTATGCCTGGTCACTCTAGTACTGCTGAGTGGGAAATTCGACTTGAGGAACCTGCCTTCATCAACTGGAGAGCTTCTCTAAATGAAGTTTGTCTATTTTTTGACGGAGCTTCAAAGAGAAATCTAGGGCGTGCTGGTGGGGGAGGAGTATTAATCTCAGCAAATGGAACTATGATGGGCAGCTACGCTTGGGGATTAGGCATTGAATCTAACAACATAGCTGAATCCTGCGGTCTCTTGCAAGGGCTAAGAATAGCCTTCTCCAAAGGGATCACTACTCTATCGGTCTTTGGCGATTCAAGGATGCTGATCCAAGCTCTTATAAATAAGAAGCGGCCCTCCCAACTAAAGCTCGCTTTAATCTACCAAAAAATTCTGCAGTTAAGCCAAAAATTCCACTCCATCAGATACTACCATGTTCTCCGTGGACTGAATGCTTTGGCAGATAATGAAGCCAATAAGGGAACTCTCTTGAGCAGAGGCATCTTAAACGTGGATGGAGTTGAAAGTCAAAATGATATCCCCTGATCGACGCAAGCTCATGATCTTCATCGGGCGCTTTAATTCGTCGAGTAGTGTACCTCAACAATGCAACGTTTTATCTCTGCAGTACAACGTTTCCCTCATGTATGCAGTCTCTGCCAGCATATCTCTGCATAGATCCAGCTCGCCTCATGAACCCCGTGACTTATCCTCCTGCTCGCCCATCTATTTATCCATTGCGACCCCCAGCATTCCCTTCATCCGCCCTTCTGAAGACCCTGTAACGAGCCCATACTGGAGTGCTACCTCGTGGGCTGCTTTATTGTATCCCCGACGATCCTTTCCTTGGAAGTTGTTACTCTTACTTCGGGCTCTCCTCTATATCCCTCCCTTGATGTGCTATTCGGGCCGCTTGCAATGGAACCAGGAGGATCCTCCTCAGAGTCGGGGCCAACAGTTGAGGAGCGGCTGGACTCGTTGGAAACTGCATTGGGTAGACTCATAGCTCGTTCAGATAGACAGGACCAGAAGCTGCAATCGACCATCCAGGTTGGAGAGAAAAGTTGGGATCTTCTTAATGAAGATATTAGGAAGTTGCGCGAAGATCTGTCAGCATCATCAGGAAACCTGGAATATTTCAAAGAAGATGTTCAAACAAGATTTAAAGATGTGGCTAATGTCCAGGGGAACTTCGGGAACCGTCTCAACGCTCTGGAGAAGGAAGTCAACAAGCTGCTTGCAAAGCTGGATAAATAATTATCAATCTGGTATTCGGCACAGCTGCCTGATGTTTAAGGATATTTTGGCGAGGCTGCGTCCTCCTTGTAGTTTATGTTTAGGTTTTCTTGAAGCTATATGCTACTGTTATCAAGCCATTGAGAGGCATTGGATGCTAGAATCCAGTCTGACAGTGAATCTTGGACTGTCATTTTGTCAAAGTATGCGGTAGCTGTTTTACCGCCACCATTATAATCTTACCCTATGTTTTGGTCAAAAAAAAAATTAGGAGAGAGAAAAACGAGAATTGTGTCGTGTTCTCATTTCATAATATAAGTGGTTAAAAGCAAACTAGCTGCTAGTATGAATTTTTCATGCTCTATAGCATATAGCAGATTAATGATCAAAAGGACTTCATTTTACAAAAACGCTCACAGCGAAAAGATTAATATCTCACATAGCATTTTTTTTACAATCATCACATGCATGACACATAACAAAAAAATTTGCATTCTACAATTTGACAATATCAAATTTTTATGCTTAACTGATTTATTTTTCAATCTAATGCACAACTTACTTCAATTTGGATTATTCACATAAGTTTGCTTTTGCTTGCCTTGTCGTTAAAATTTTTACTAAATTGACCCCTAGGGTAATGCTTTATCTCTTGTTTGATTCTTAGAGCACTTGGATCATATGGTATGCCTTGTTACTAAGCCTAGGGTGGCGTGCATTGAATAGAGGAGACTTCATGATATATGGTTCACGAGTTGAACACTCCTTTTTGCACATCTTTCTAAGAGATCTACCCTTCCAAGTGTTGTTTTGGTTGATTTATCATGTGATATTTACCTTTATGGATGAGTGCCCTTGGACTTATTGAGATTTTTAGTGTTGCGGTAATTTCATGAATATAATTACCCCTAATTTGGTGAAGCACTCCCTTTCTCATTGTCTTTGGCACATTTATTGAAGCATAGCCTCCCTCATGCATGCCTTACTAGGTTGATTCACCTCTACGCCTATGGTTTTAAAAATCAAATAATGGTTTTGGCACATGGTTTTTTCATATGACACTTAGTTTTGATTATTTTACTAGGAGTATAGCTTCTTGATACAGATTCCCCTAGGTTTTTTCATAAATTTTGTCGTTGGGTGCTTGTGTTGCACGTATTACTCATTTATTTTGTTACATGTGTGATATTTTTCCTCACAAGCTTATTTGTTATGTCCCTCAATTTTTGGATCCACGTGTTAATGTGCATATAATAACTTGTAAAACCCAATATGACTCTCTTCTCAATAATATCTCTGGCTAGGCAATCTTCGGGACCCAAATCAAAGAATAAACGAACCAAATTTTGCCTAGCCAAAAAGTTCTGAACTCCTCTATACTATATGGATTTGCAAAAGACTTTCTAGTAACAATAACAACACCAAATGTTGCAGAGCTTAATACCCTGTCAGCAATGTCATGGCTTCTAGAGTCTCTGTAACGAGCCCTGTCTGCAACAAAGCAAGCAATCCCCTGCATATCTAGTTTCTTGTTTTAGAGGTGTAGTAATGGTCTGGTTGTCCATCTTTTCTTAAGAGGAGTCTTTTGAAGGCCACGTGGGTCGATGTCGTGAAGGAATTCATGCAGGTGAGACTCCCCGCTCTTGTTTTCCACACCCTTTCCACCTGCCAACTCCTCCCACGGTCCTCCTCTTCTATCTCTTCACCGTCCCTACCTCCTTCACGCGTGGACACCTCCTACCTCCCCCTAGTCTCCCTACCATTCTCCTTCTACACAGGCAGGCCACCGCCCAGTTGCCCAAGGGAGCCCATGTGAGCCTAGGATGCATGCACACCACGTGTGGGAAAGCATGCAACCAGGAGACCAGTGCCTGTTCTTCCAAAACGGGCTAGCCCTCACCGACGCGGGGTCTATCTCCAACCCATTCTATGCTCATAGACCATCACGAGGCCTAGTGAACTGGTGAAGATGCTGGTTGTGCAGGTCATGGAGGTAACAATGCCTTTAATTACAGTAGCGAGCTGGAGAAATTGTTGTTGTAGGTGTCCGGCGTCTCCAGATTCACAAGACGAGAAATGTTTGTCAGGATCGCACAGCTAATCCTACTACATGCTGCCTGGCACAAAAACCATACCCACTTTCTGTGAGGTGATTTGCAGTTTTCTCATCACAGCATCTGAGCCTTGCAAATGATGACAGAGAGGCCGAGGTTCTCGTAAATGAAATATTTTTTGATGGGTTTCTTGCTCGCAATATATTTTTGTGACTTGCGACAGTGTTGAGGTCTATTGGACACCTGTCATTATGGGATCCTGAATTGCTATGTGCTTTATTTGATAAAGACTCCTTTGCATAACAACCCATACTTGTGAATATCATTCAACTGCTTCGCTCTGATGAATGAAGGGCCATAGGATGAACTTGGTATGTCATTAGCGCTGTTTAAACATGAATTCTGAGGCAGACATGAAATGTGTGTTTGAGAAAAATAGTTCCTTTTGATCTTGACGGGATGAGAGTCACTGTTGGGCATATCAGATTTGTTGTAATCAAATAACACAGTGGATTGAAAATCGTCATTGATTAAAGGAGGAGGAGATTTTGGGGAAAACAATGGGGACTGAGAATATTTTGGGGAAATCAACGGGGACTGAGAATATTTTGGGGAAATCAATGGGGACTGACAGGCCAAAAAAAATATTGATAAAGAGAAAGAGAGAAGAGTATCACTATTTTTTGTTGATACACATATGGTGGTGTTCTCCCCTTGAAAAAAATCCATTTTTCCTTCTTGTTTGTATCTGCAATCTCTCTTGGTTGCCACAATCTCTAGTCTGTGCTTGTGCTTGCAATCTCTTTGTTGTCACAATCCACTGTCTGTACCTGTAATCTCTCTTTGTTATACCTGTAATCTCTCTTTGTTAGATGATCTCGGGCCGCAGCAGCAGCAGTAATGGTGGACTAGACTGTGCAAATTTCAGGCTTTTGGCAAAACGATTTCGTGAAGGAAGCTCCAACTCTTGGATTGATGGTGATGGGACATGTGCCACTGTGCACCTAACCTGATCAACGATGGAGATTATCTGAATCGTCGGACGAAAATATCGACGGATGAAAAAAAAAGGCATTAAATTTGGAGAGTAGTTTCCACTTGTTGAAACGCCTTACAGCGTAATTATCTATAATTTATTATTATTATTATTAAATACAAAACAAGTTGAACCATGAATTAAAACAACTTTAGTAATTATTATATTAAATAATTTAACATCTTATAAAAGTATTTTGAACAAGTAATGAAATTTGAAATTAAAATAACATTATTTTTAAATAATAAAAAATATATTTTGAATTTAGAAATTTGTAGACATATGAGGTTTTTCATATTGAGTTATTATTAATAATTATTTTGACCAATAATTAATTATGTTCGAGTGATTTATAAGTTTTATAAATTAAATTCCATTACATGTGTATTTTTTTTAAATTGTCAATCATATATTAAACCAAAGCCATCGAGTGGCAATGTCTCTGTAAGGTTAGTTTAGAAATATATATAAGAAGCAATTTAGTCATTGGCATTTGAAAATAGGAAAAGTGTTGAGATTAGTTCAACCATAGATTTGACTAAGTTTAAAACATTAAGAGATTTAACAAGTTTTTTTTTAATTTAATGAATTGTAATGTTTTGCATTAAATATGACAAACAAGATTTTATAACCAGTTAAATATGTCAAACCTTTAAAAAGATGCATAAAACAGTTTATGTACATTGTTGGAGAATGTTTTCAAAAACACTGATATTTATTGTTTAGTAACTTATGTTTGTCATTGTGTTGTTTGTGCCCAACATGAAGCAAAAAGGCCACACAAAAACCCACAAAGTTTGTTGTTCTAAAACACTATTAAAAAATTAGCATGCCTTTAGAGTAAAATTCTAATACATGCAACAATAGTATTATGCAATAGACAAGGTTCCACAGAACAATACATTGTCATTGCTTCCACGAGACTAGTTTTCAAATTTGATTTGAGTGTTCATTCCCTACTTTCCTTGTACCAGTGAGGAACTAGCTTGGGGCAGAACTTGAATCTACCATTAAATTCTACATAATGGAGGATAAAACATCAAATGAAACTAGTCAAAATTATGAATCCATGTAGAAGAGTCCATATAAAGCATACATAATGGAGGATAAAACATCAAATGAAACTAGTCAAAATTATGAATCCATGTAGAAGAGTCCATATAAAGCATCCATGGGTGTCTAAGACATTGTTGTCATATTGAATAAATGTTATATAACTATTGGGGACATTGATAATTTAACAAATTAGCATCCATGGGTGTCTAAGCCATTGTTGTCATATTGAATAAATGCTATATAACTATTGGGGACATTGATAATTTAACAAATTCGTCGATTTCATTAGAAGTTTCAAGAAACAATTGTTTGACATAGGATATGTATTGAACAAAACATTGTATGGTATTTGTATACCTGATTGTTGCAAGCATATATTGAAGTTCTTCTTAACAGATATCAATTCTATATTAATTATTAAAAGTATGTCTATACATCAAATTTGATATGTCAAATTCAAAAGATATAATTAGATCATTTCTTGGACAATCAACAACTTTGAAAACAACAAAGAAATGATATAGTGATATAGAAAGCAGTAGCAAAAATATATGGCGCTTGGTTTTTTATATGGACAAATTCACAACTGTACACAGAATTCTCAATGAAGATTCGAAAACATACTTGTGCTATAATAATAATACGAAAATAGTGGTCACCATTTTCATATACAAGAAGAGTGCTATTGTGCAAATGGTCCTCAAAATATCCAACCATTGTTTATACCCTTTGTGCCACAACCAACATAATAAATTACAATATTTCCTCTGAGAAATTTGAGCAGGGGACAAATGTTTTCTGTGAAGATATTAGTCAGAACATAACATTGTTATTTTTTCCTAAGGATTTTGTTAAGAATCTATAAAAATTACAGCAGGATTTTTCGATTTAAGTTGTTTTCATAGGACAAAACTATGTTTGGTATCGATGATGCAAATTTCATGTTGTTGCATCATATTTGACAAGTATTATGGAAAATGCATAAAGTGTTGTCGATATGTGATGCTAGCAATTTACCACTTTTGAAAAAAAAATGAACTTCAATAGATCAAAATTAGTTTCCGATGTGATTTTTAGGCAACATCATTTGTCTTCATAGATTTAAGAAAGCAAAAAATGGTAACATTATTGGTAGATAAAATTTATTTGGTTATATGTGTTTTTGAGAATGACCCATACCTGCAATTTCAACACACATATATTGAGCAATGTCTCTTGGAATATGATTACTTTTTCTTGAAATGTTGAAACAATATTGACACTAATAAACTGGTAAGGATATTTTGAATTTTGAGCTTGTTGCTTTGTAGATGAAACTAATTGAGCATAGCCTACATTTCTTATGCTTTCTGAATAGTCTCCAAAATCATATATGAGTGACATCACCCTAAGATTTGTGGCTCATTGAAACAAATCATATAACACATATTTATAAAGAATACATATCTTGTAATTAAGAATCTAAAACTGGCTACATAACATTAAGGACAAATCAGAAAAAAACATATTATATGTATGTCCAATAATCCAGAGTATATCAGGTGGATTTCAAACATAAGAAATTTAATGATGAAATCTATATTAAACAAATTTTGAACGATAGTATACATTGAAATAAATGTTGCATTTCTACTTTTCAAGAAAGAAAAGGAACATACAGGTGCATGGGTATCATGTAGGTGTTATGTAGCACGACTTTTTGGAATCACATCTCCACAAGTAGCGCGCCATTCTAAGTTTTGTGCACAATGAGCATGGTGTAAATCAAAGTTTCAAGCTGACACCTCTCACACTGCATCAGGTTTACAAAGTTAATCAAATAAAATTCTTGTACACTTCACTAGTAATTATACATAACGTGCATCCTTCCCTTAACATTTCTACAGATGAGAAAATTGCAGGGCCTATACATGGTAGTAACAAGATCCTCTACATATAAGCAATTCAAAAGAATTATTTGGTTAAATAATATCATATTATTATATGTCAATACCCTTTGATAAACTTACCACAAAGCTCTAATATTGGAGGACTTGTTGTATTTAACTAAACAATATTACATTCTTTATGTTAGGATAAATAAATTCTCCAATTTCACAAAAAATATAATGCAGTAGCAAGACTTGCCTTAGAGAATGCCAAATGGAAAATACAAAATAAAGATTTAATACTGTTCACCTACTTTAGAAGCTAGCCTTTCACCAATATGATTGTAAAACCCCTATTTTAGGTGGCTTTGCAATTATGAATAACACAAAATGTGCAAAAATGTTCTATGAAGATTACTTGATTTTGTAAGACAAGAGCCGAATTCAATGCCACATTATGTAGTATATGATTGTCTTATGCAAAGATTTGGAAAAATAATTGAGTACTTGTGATTTAAACAAGAAATAAAAGTTTTTTGAATAAAAATAAGTTGCCTTTTACTAAGAGACCATTTAGAGGAGAATATGACCTTAAGCAAAAAATTATTATTGAATTTTATGCACATGGTACACAAAATTTGGATTTATAAATATAAGCCTCAGGAAACTAAAATTGCTAACACCTCTCAAAACATAAACCTCTATGGAACAAATAACAATTGGTAAGATTGCTTAATGACACTAAAGACACTAGTTGCAATGCCAGTTAAATTAATAATCCATCGAGGAACAAGTCACTTACCATCCCAACATAAAATCATTTGTTTTTCCTAGTAGAAACAATTTTTCCTAGTAGAAACAATGTAAAAATACTATTCTATTCCATTTTTTGCTTTGCCTGAATTTGTTAGGAAAATTTACAAAAAAACTCATGAATCGGCTTCAAGTTTCAACATTTTCCTATGTTGTCTATGTTGACAGATACAAACATAACTGTAAAAGGTTTGGGAATTTCCCTACTTCTATGAAGACAGTGAAATAGATGCACAAGTATAGTAAATGGTTTAATGTTTCACTAGATCAGAACACAAACATCTGTTAGAACACAAACATGTATTAGTTTACTAACTGTAAACGATAGTTATTCAGACTCGTATTCACCAAAGATCAAAGATGCAAAATCAAAGGAAAAAAAGATAAAGATACAGTTGAACCTTGATATGAAACTAAATGCTGGAAGCAAGGACAACGACATTTATTCAATACAAAAATGAAATAGAAGGTAACGATATATAGGATCTATGGAAAACCAAAAGTGGATAAATCTCAACCTAGGATCTAACTAAAAAATAGGTATGAATACATACCACATAACATGTACTTGCATGAGACAACTTATCCACAATGACACTAGGGCCCACCAAACAAATTTTCAAATAGATGATAACCTCCGATCATCCCATGTAAATATAGACATTATTAGTAAGGAGTTAAAACCATTTGCAATGTCGAGAAAGGACAACTTAAAAAAAGAACAATCAAATAAATAAAGTAGTATATTGACAAATCCATTGAAAATAAAAATATCACAACAATTAAAGAAAAGGACCTACGTTTCTAGAGGACCGATAAAAATATACCAAACCATGTTCCTGAACATTACCTATCTTAGGTGGTTTGGCTTAGATGGTTGGGTTTCAGGATTTATTGTGGCTTTGGATTTTTGGATTTGTCTATATTTTATGCTTGCTCACTAAGATATGTATTTGGCTATTTTTATGTAACTGAAACTACTGATGCAACGGGGAGCTGGATGGGATTAGTAATGGATTTATAGCTTTTTCTCTTTAAGGTATAGTGGGAAGAATTCATTTTTGGATTAAACTGATAAAGAAAGTTGGGTGTATCTTAGGGGAAAATTTTGTATTACCTTTTGATAATCATGAAGGGGGAACTGTAAGGATAGAAGTACCTATTGATAGGGTCAAATATCGACTCACCAAAAGGGATTTTTTCATCCCAATAACCCATTCATATTATGTTGGGAAATGATCCCATGACGATACAAATCTAGGCAATGTCACAGTTGGCCAGGTTTATTAAATGCACACTTACCACTGATAACTGGCTGAACTGCTGCAGATAAAGTCTACAAGTACTGAGATCTGGATCGGAGAGGAACTGATCTCTCCTATCTCCGGTGAATGCTCCAGTAATAAGACGCCCAATCAGAGAAAAAGGTGACGCCCTCAAGGAAGGAGGGGTCCGATGGATCCGCCGATTTGCAGGGCTGATAGCCTCGCTGTGCCGAAGAGATTGGCTGGAATATACTGCAGTTCTGAACCCTCTAAGTAGGATAGCGTCTTGGTTCTCTGAGGCAGCTGCTCATGCCCCTGGTGGTCCGGAAATGCTGATAACTCCTTTGGATGAGCTCAGATGGAGCTGATAATCGCGGAGTGCCGGAGTATGTAGCTGGTGATAAGACTGGTGCTTGAGTTTCTGAAGGAAATTGAGAGCTGGAGGCCCTACAGCTGATTAGGGATTTCTGGCTGAAAACCCCCTCTTACGGCTGCACCGTGCCACTGCAACAATCTATACCCTGTGCTATATAACTGATGAATGAACTGAAGAACAAGTGGTGAACCAGTATGGCTTACCCGTAGTAAGACTAGGACAGATGTTTCACTACCGAAATCCTGTTAGCTGAAGACTCCGTCTCCAACCCCAACTGTTGTGCTGCTATCCAAGTGCTCCCAAAATAATAATAATCATCAGTGAGGTCTCCTCTTGCTTTACCATCTATTTATAAAGTTCAACTGCGCAAAACCTAATCTTTGACCTAATTAGGTCACTTTATCTTCTAATTTGGCGTTGACTTGCATGCATGCGGATGGAGACCTAAAAGAGCATGGTCATGCATGGAGCATGGTCATGCATGAAGGTGGCCTTTGGCCCAGGTGGTCCTTCTTGACCCAGTGAGGATGCCCTAGATCTTCTATGGATGGCATTAGTCCTGATCTGATTCCCTAGCTATCAGTAACCGCTCGAACCCACAGGAATCACATAGGTTAGCGGTATGTGCCTCAAGGCCTAAAAGGAAGAGGACATTACAGTCCTCCCCGCTCGAGATTGCTTGTCCTCAAGCAACTTCAAACTGGGATGCTGCAATACCTGTTCACCTTCCCACGTGGCATCCTCTGGCGGTAGTTCTTTCCATTGAACCAAATATTCCTTGATCACTCTGTTCCTGAGCTTCCTCTCTCTGGTCTGTATGATCTGTTCAAGAATCAGTATCAGCAGTCCTTCATCATCTAAAGGGGGCAATTCGGTAGATGGAGCAATGTGTTGCCCAAGGGTCTTCTTCAAGCTGGACACATGGAACACATTGTGGATTTTGCTTTCTCTGGGCAGCTCTAACTCGTATGCCACCTCTCCCACCTTCTGAATTATTTTGTATGGTCCATAGAAGCGGGGTTTTAATTTCTCTGCTCCTTTCTTTTTAAGTGAAGGCTGTCTGTAAGGCTGGAGCCTTAAGTAGACTAAATCCCCTACCTAAAAGCTCCGCTCAATCCTGTGTTTGTCGGCATACATCTTCTGTTGATTCTGGGCTGTCCGTAAATTCTCTTTCAATACTTTCAGGATGTCCTGACTATCTTGTATCCAATACTTAGCCTTAGGAGCCCTGTTGTCTCCAAATGCCAAATCTGCATAGTCCAAGGCCTCATAACCATATAATGCCTTAAAAGGAGTCATCCTAATAGACATGTGATAAGTAGTGTTGTAGCAATACTCTCCCAGGTGTAGCCATTTGATCCATGTTCACTGCTGCCTTGCTACGTAGTTCCTGAGATAACCTTCGATCCACTTGTTGACTATTTCTGTTTTCCCGTCACTCTGGGGGTGATAACTCGTACTAGTAGCTAGTTCGGTCCCCACCAATCTGAACAGTTCCTGCCAAAAGGCACCTGTGAAACTGCTATCCCGATCACTGACAATGGTCTTAGGCAACCCGTGTAACCTGAAAACCTCCCTGAAAAATAACTCCACCACCTGAGCTGCCGAGTAGTCTGACGGTATCGAGAAGAAATGTGCAAACTTGGTCAGTCTGTCAACTACTACATATAAACAATCTCGCCCTTGGACCTTGGGCAAGCCTGTAATGAAGTCCATGGAGATGCTCTCCCACTTCTGTTCTGGAATCGGTAGTGGCTGGAGTAGCCCTACTGGATGTGTGTTCTCAACCTTGTTCTGCTGACAGATGCTACATTCCCGGACATGCTGCATAATCTCCCCCTTGAGGCCCTTCCATGAAAACCTCTCCCTGATCTGCCTGTAGGTTTTTAAGAACCCTTGATGCCCTGATAAAGGAGAATCGTGGGCTGCCTGGATGATCTTCTTCCTCAATGTGGATTCTGGGATGAGGTATATTCTATCCTTGTAGTAGATAATGTCATCCACAATCCTGTACCTGTCATCTTGAATTTGCCCATCCAATAATTCGTAGGCGAATTTATTTTTGGAGTACTCCACCAAGAGAAGTGCCCTCCAATCCATGGATATACTACTGAGAGATAATGGGGATGGTCGCCTGGATAATGCATCAGCCACTACATTATTCTTACCTTTCACATACTCAATCTCGAAATCATAGGCTTGTACCTTGCTGACCCATTTCTGTTGTCGCTCATTCAGTTCCTTCTGTTCCAAGAAATACTTGAGGCTGTTATGATCTGTTTTGATTTTGAACTTACTGCCCACCAGGTACTGTCTGAATTTTGTGAGAGCATGCAAGATATCTAGCATCTCTTTGTCATATATGGAGTAATGGCACTCGTAGTTCTTCAGCTTACGGCTCTCAAATGCAATAGGGTGATGATTCTGCATCAGTACTGCTCCTAACCCTTCTCCTGAGGCATCACATTCTACTGTAAAGGGTTGTGAGAAGTCTGGCAATGCTAAAACTGGGCAAGAACTCATGATAACCTTCATCTCCTCGAAAGTTTTCTGCGCTAGGTCTTTCCAAGTGAATGCCCCCTTCTTGGTGAGATCTATGAGGGGTGCTGCAAACTGGGAGAATCCCTTAACGTACCGTCGGTAATAAGTGCACAGACCTAGGAACCCTCGCAACTATGTCACGGTTTTTGGCGCGGGCCAATCTCTGATAGCTCGGATTTTCTCCATGTCCACCTGTACTCCTTCTGCATTGATCACATGTCCTAAGTACAACATTTCCTTCATGCCAAACTCACACTTGGACATTTTCGCGTAAAGCGATTGTTCTTCTAAAATACTCAACGTCTCATCCAGGTGTTTCAAGTGCTCTTCCCATGTTTTGCTGTAAACCAAGATGTCATCAAAGAATACAAGCAAAAACTTACGTAGTTGTGCCCTGAAGGTGTGGTTCATGCATGACTGGAAAGTAGCTGGAGCATTGGTAAGCCCAAATGGCATGACCAAAAACTCATAGTGACCATAATGACAGCGAAAAGCTGTTTTGGGAATGTCCTGGTCCCTTACCCTGATCTGATGGTATCCCGAGCGAAGATCGATCTTGGAGAAGTATTGAGCTCCCCGAAGTTCATCCATGAGTTCGTCAATCCTGGGAATGGGATACCTATTCTTGATGGTCTTTTTGTTGAGCGCTCGGTAATCGATGCACATACGCATAGTGCCATCCTTCTTCTTAACCAGAACTACTGAAGATGCAAAGGGGCTAGAACTGGGTCGTATATAACCAAGCTTCAGTAATTCTTTAATGGTTTTCTCAATCTCATCTTTGTACCTCTTAGGATGCCTGTAAGGAGTGGTGATGACGGCTTGTGTTCCCTCCTCTAGCTCGATGATGGGTTCAAAGCCCCAGTCTGGTGGTCTGCCTAATGGAAGGTCCCGAAAAACCTTTTCGTGTTTCTGTAGCAAGGCCTGAATGTCACTGGGGTGTTGTGAGCTGGTTTATGGGGGTTTCCTGAAGGTGACAAAACATTCTGTAGCCCATTCTATATCATCCTGTCGAAGCACTGCCTCCATTCTCTGTGAGGAGACCAGTTTTGGGGGATAAGTGTTCATGCCCCTCAAAACTACCCGTTTGCCATCTGGCCCCTGAAACTCCATTTCCATTGCCCTGTAATCTGTAGTGTATTTTCCTATAGAGTAAAGCCACTGAACACCCAATACCACATGAGTATCCGCTACATCCACTACATAGAAAGAGTCTGTCATCTGATAGTTACCCAAGGCAACATTCAGTTTTGGGATCCAGTAGTTGCACTCCATGCTGGAGTTCCCGGCTACTGCTACAGTGAATTCCTCGAACTTCTCGGTCTGAATACCTCGTTTGGCTACCCAAGCGGAGTCAATGAAATTGTGGGTGGCTCCCCCATCAATCAGAACTCCTACTCTATGACCTTGCACTACTCCCCTGACCCTGAGAGTATGGAACCTCGGTACTCCAGACAATGTAGCAATGACTCCCTCTGGTGCATCACCCTGGTGTGATTCCTCTTCTGTGGCCTCCTGCTCATCGTCATCCTCGTCACTGTCTGAATACACCTCAATGTAGTGTGCCTTTGCCTTCCCTGAGCACATGTGTCCTGGTACCCATGGTTCCTGGCAGGTGAAGCATAGCTTCTTCCTTCTCAAATCTTTCCTGGTGTCCTCATCTAACCAGGTTTTCTTGGGCACATCCTGCTGGAAAGGTTTCCTGTCCTTGTCCCTAACAGGAAAATTGGTTTTCATAGGGAATTTGTTTTTGGGAACTGAATCCTGAAGATCCCTTGCCCTGCTAATAGCATCCTGCAGAGTGAGGGGTTTGTAGGCTTTCACCCATCCCCGTAGTGGCTCTATGAGGGCCTCAGTGAATAACATAGTCAGTCTGCTCTCTGACACATCTGTTACCATAACAGCAAGCCTCTGAAACTTTGAAATGAATGATTCTGCGCTACCAGTCTGCTTGAGTTGAGCCAACTCCCTGAAATGGATCTCTGGATCTTTCCTGTCGAATCTCTCCATGAGTTTCTGAGTGAACTCACCGTAAGAATGTATGGTGTTGTGACCCAATGTCACCAGTCCGTGGTACCACCATTCGTGAGCTTCTCCGTCCAGGTGAAGTGTAGCCAACTTAATGGCGTCTGTCTCTGTCATGGGGTTGAGCTGGAAATAGGTATCCAACTTTTGGACCCATGTTCTCGCTGATCCTCCGCGAGTTCCGTCAAAGTTTGGGATAGTTAACCTACCCAAGGTTTTCTGCAGCTCATAGTTGTGACTGAAACCCTTGTTGAAATTCCTGGGCCTGTTCCTGCTCTTCATGTTGCAGAAGTCTAAGAAAGACATAGCAGCATGAAACTCATCCCCTAAGTCCCTGTACTCCTGCAAATAAGCCCCAAAAGGCTCGCTGGGCTCTACCTGCATGACCGGGCCCCTTACTGTATCTGCCAAGAAGTGAGGCATGGTAGGCCTAATAGTAGGTCGACTGTATATGTGGGGAGTGTTCTGGATGTTGGTGTATGCCATCTTACCATTGCCGCTGGAAGATCCCTGCTCTACCGGTGAGGGAGGTGTACTGCTGATACCTGGTTCCGGTTTCGCTGACAGTCTACTGATTGCATTGAGGACTTCTTTTTGTCCTTTCGCTAAGTCTTGCAATGCAGAGACTAAGTTGCGAAAGTCCATCCGATCCTCCTCATCTCCCGTTCCTTTTCCCCTATCCGCATGAATACCTGTCTGTTCCATGTCTGAATTGGTATCCTCTAGCTGGATATCTTCAAATTCTTCTGTGTATCTACTCTTCCTCCTCCTATAAGTTACAAAAGGATCTCCTTTTGTATTCATCTACTTTTCATCTCTTAAGCTCACAACTGGCCAAGAAAATAGCTCTGATACCACTGTAATATCCTGAATTCCGATATTTTCTATTTCTAAACAATTATGCGGATACGACTGGGCTTACAGACTGCCAGGAAAAAATCCCTATTTTATAGGAAAAATTAGGGTTAGGGTTTGTGAGATAGAATGCACACTTACCACTGATAACTGGCTGAACTGCTGCAGATAAAGTCTGCAAGTACTGAGATCTGGATTGGAGAGGAACTGATCTCTCCTGTCTCCGGTGAATGCTCCAGCAATAAGACACCCAATCAGAGAAAAAGGTGACGCCCTCAAGGAAGGAGGGGTCCGATGGATCCGCCGATTTGCAGGGCTGATAGCCTCGCTGTGCCGGAGAGATTGGATGGAATATACTGCAGTTCTGAACCCTCTAAGTAGGATAGCGTCTTGGTTCTCTGAGGCAGCTGCTCACATCCCTGGTGGTCCGAAAATGCTGATAACTCCTTCGGATGAGCTCAGATGGAGCTGATAATCGCGGAGTGCCGGAGTATGTAGCTGGTGATAAGATTGGTGCTTGAGTTTCCGAAGGAAACTGAGAGCTGGAGGCCCTACAGCTGATTAGGGCTTTCTAGCTGAAAACCCCCTCTTACGGCTGCACCGTGCCACTGCAACAATCTATACCCTGTGCTATATAACTGATGAATGAACTGAAGAACAAGTGGTGAACCAGTATGGCTTACCCGTAGTAAGACTAGGACAAATGTTTCACTGCCGAAATCCTGTTAGCTGAAGACTCCATCTCCAACCCCACTGTGCTGCTATCCAAGTGCTCCCAAAATAATAATAATCATCAGTGAGGTCTCCTCTTGCTTTACCATCTATTTATAAAGTTCCATTGCGCAAAACCTAATCTTTGACGTAATTAGGTCACTTTATCTTCTAATTTGCAGTTGACTTGCATGCATGAGGATGGAGACCTAAAAGAGCATGGTCATGCATGGAGCATGGTCATGCATGAAGGTGGCCTTTGGCCCAGGTGGTCCTTCTTGACCCAGTGAGGATGCTCTAGATCTTCTATGGATGGCATCAGTCCTGATTTGATTCCCTAGCTATCAGTAACCGCTCGAACCCACAGGAATCACATAGGTTAGCGGTATGGGCCTCAAGGCCTAAAAGGAAGAGCACATTACAATAAACTAGCCACTTCCTTCAAGATATTTCAAACACTAGCTATCGTCAATGAAGCCTAAATTGAATTAGTAAAAATATATCAAGAAAGTCAACAAACCAAATAGTATCCACTATGTATTAGTCAAATGGATCACTTCCTCAGGGTTCTAGCACAAGACACATGAACCCCTAGTCCATACTATGATCAAACCCTGCTCAACACCATAGACGATAGTAGATCACTGCAAACAACCACACCAAATGTAACACTATTGTAAAATTCAATGAAGCATATGATCATCAGACCACAGGATTCAAAATGGAGAATTGTAGAATAGAGAGAAGCAATTGATAAATAATTCATGGAAGATAAAAAAACACTAATGAGACCAATAATTGGAATAATTAATCATAATCCATTAATTAGTGTATAATTAATACACTTGTAATACATATAGGGGAATTCGAATACCTAATATAGGATTCGAATCTACCAACTTGGACCAACTTCTGAGCTAACTCAATGTGGGAAAATCATGACTAGAGCTCACTATTGCAACTCTGGATCACTAAAAAAGTTCGCAACCAGTTAACTAATGAGGGTAGGTGAGAAAATGCGTCCCACTTCCCCTAAATCATGTAAATTGGCGCTAGGATGACTGAGAGTGATCTAACTGATGGGAATCAGAGCATAACTGGACTTACTAAATACCTACTAGAGTCAACTGCTGGAGATTGCTAGTGGAACTCAGTGGGTTCCTAAATTATAGGGATTGGTCCCTAGGGCACCTAAACTCACGAAAAGATGTGCAATAAGTGGCAGATTTCCCTTGGGCGTGTCCCCCATGCATTAGTTGAGTAATGCAGATCTCCTAAGCTAGGAAAAATGGACAAATAGACTATGTGGTTAAAGGGAGGATTAATAATAATCCCAACAACTATTAGGAATACACAATTAATAAGAACCACAACTTACCTCGAAGCATCATCGATAGCAACCAAACGACACCAAATCACCAGAACAACACCAAAACAAGAACATAACCACTTCAAACCAAAATAGTTCCTCTCCATGAAACACAAAGCAACTTATGGCATGTCCAACTTCCTCAAATGAAAGGAGCACGAGTCTCTACAACATAAAATAACATCAAACCCTAATACCAAACCCTTCACCCAACTCAAACACTACACGATACATAATGAAAAACTATATTCGGTATGTAAAATGATACAATCAAAGAACATGGATCACCTCAAAGTGCCATTGATAGCAGTTAGATGAGACCAACACACTAGTAAGGAACACTAGAGTAGTCCTACAAACAATTGAACCAACCAAGATAAAAACAATACCAAAATTTGGGAAACTCGGTTAAATGTTTGATGATAGAACACAAACCACACAACATACCCAAATTCTAGAACCCGAAACTGAAATTTGACAAAAAACAACACAACCAAATTCAAGATTCCTCCTAAATTGATTAAACTCAGTGATGGCACCAATAAAACTCTACCAAATATATCACATTCCAAACAATTCAACGCAACCATCTCAAGCTCTGAGACCACGTTGAATTTGTACCAACATATTAAAATTCACACCAACTTACCCCTCAAAATGTCAAAGCATTCAAGCTCCAACTACTACTGCACTAAACACAAACAACCCAACCATTTAACATACTAGACGTCAGCACAACGCCACAACAACTGGCACAGAATCCAATTCTTGTGTCATCCACCTCAAAACCAATCAAACGCTGGATAAATCGTTTTTATTTAGAAATTAATAAATAAAAATATAAAATCTCTAAAGCCCAACCTTAGGAGCAGAAAAAAAAAGTCAACGAAAAGTTGAATATTAAGGAATGTTATATGTCCGTTGCAGGGACATACAAACTAATAAAAATGTTGTACATGCAATCATATTAACTTTATTGAACATTTCAAAAGTTGTGCATTGTATCTTTTAGATTATACTATTAATTTTTTTTATGGTTTGGCAATGGAAAATTACATCATATCACCTTTTTTTTTAATCCAATAAAAAATTAATTCAATGATATTTTGAAATTAAAAGAAAAACGTTTTAATACTAAATTGTTTGAAACATTGTAAAATTTGGGTAATATTTTTGGCCACTCATACAACTAATTGAAAAAAACTCAAAATTGTCTTCAATTCACTTACTTTTGTTTGATAGGACGAGTAAAATATGAACTTTTAGTTAAAATGATTTTTCTCTTTTAATTTTAATTTAAAATTGGTTTTTATAATATTGTTTGCTAAAAACATGATAAAAAAATTCTTTCTAATTATTTTTATAAATTTAAATATAATAATATGGGCTTACTGTTTAAAAACATGTTTTTCCTCTTTGAATGTCACATGTTCAAATCCAAGGTGGGAAGGGCATGTACACTTGTGTCAAATTGTTTTGTGGGGTTTCTTTCTCACAAGCAAGGGTATCTCATACATTAATTTGGTGTCTAGTTTATTATTATTTATTATTATAATGTAAAATTACACAAAAATACTTTTAGAATATTCTATCACTCACATTTACTTTGAACGATTAGATTAGGTACACGCCTTCATTACTTATGGTCCACACATTGCAATGGGCCATAAACGCTCTGACTGGCCTCCATTCAATGGAAATGATTTCCTGTATAAGGTTATGTATTTAAAAAGTCACACATCAATAATTAATGTTGGTTAATTCTGTTACACACACTTTGTAGTGGCATAGAGTTTTTGCATCTATTTTCTTTGGTATTTTAAACTCAAGGAATTTTTCTTATATGAGCCTCAACATATTCACTTATCACTTTCTTTGAGCCCCATGATTGATTTGCTTGATAATTCTCTACTTAGAATTTATGTCTTGGAATCATTTTGAACTTTAGACATTGGAGACCCTGAGAGTTTTGTGTAAAATATATAGTACATATGAATGCCACATATCTAACAAGAAATCAATCTTCAGAAAAAAAGGGCTAACAATTATCTCAAGGTGTTAAAAATCTCCTCACTACTCAAATTATAGAAAGAATCTTTTGTGCATATGGGGATAAAAGTTTTAGTTCGATGGAAATAAGAGTAGTCCAAGGAGTTTTGTGATTCAATAGAATGGATGAGGTTCACAATCAACGACCATGACTATTATCTAAATATTTATCAATAAAAAAAAAAATTCTCTACTTAGAATTTATGTCTTGGAATCATTTTGAACTTTAGACATTGGAGACCCTGAGAGTTTTGTGTAAAATATATAGTACATATGAATGCCACATATCTAAAAAGAAATCAATCTTGAGGAAAAAAAAGGGCTAACATTTCTCTCAAGGTGATAAAAATCTCCTCACTACTCAAATTATAGAAAGAATCTTTTGTGCATGTGAGGATAAAAGTTTTAGTTTGATGGAAATAAGAGTAGTCCAAGGAGTTTTGTGATTCAATAGAATGGATGAGGTTCACAATCAATGACCATGACTGTTATCTAAATATTTATCGGTAAAAACAAAACCAAAAACATGTCAAAATTATTTGTAGACACAGGATTCCTTTGCTAGTTAGCATAGAATGACCATTGGTTGATTGTTAAAAACCAATAGATTGAGTAATCCATTGGATAATGAAACTAATGGTGCTTTTCACAATTCATTTGAAAATTTTAGAACAATGTAGACTTAGTTTTTTTTACTATGTTGTTGTTTGAGAATTCTCTAAAATGTGATTATTTTTATTCAGTTTCTAACACAAATAATCTATGACTTTCAAAGGCATAGGCTATTCTTGTAGCAATATTCCTTTTCTTATTGGAATTCCATGACTTAATAAGTGAAATGTCCAATAAATCCAAAACTCTGATGGATTTTTCAAGAATATGGGTTAGTTTAGAATGGACTGAAACCTTATGGGAAAAGTTTTACCTTGCATGGAAATCAGATTATGTAGAACTCATGCTACCCTTGAAATTTTAACCTAATTCGTTTCATTTTTTTAGTTTAAAAATAGTCTTTTCACAACCAGGCGCTTCTGGACATTTCGAGGATAGTTCCTAGGGTAAACCCTAGATTCTTCAGGGCACAACGCCAAGTCAACAACATGGCTTGAATCCAGTACAACGAATATACTTATTATAAGCTTATCGTGTCACTTATAGGAATATAACCTAGGTGGGGAGGATAACTTCCATCCCATAACCGCTCAGGATAGACCCAATTGACAAGGTGTGTATATATATGTATGTATGTATGCACACACACACATGCACACACATATGATGATGATGATGGTTAATTTCCATTGAGACCAACTTTGGTCTATTGGACCCTAATAAGGAATTATTTAGTTTGCTTTAGAATTTTATACCTATGCTCAAAACGCTTGAAGAGAAGTGTTCCTAACTCACTATAGTTTTGATAGGTTAGAAGGTTAAGAAGGTTTGTATTGTAACGAAGATTTTGAAATTGAGATCTAATATGGGTGTACATATGGCACTCTAATAGAAAATGATCTTCATCCCCAATTCTCATAGTCTCGTAGAGATGTGAAATCCTTTTAGTCCATGGTGTTTTAGGAATCATCCAATGACCTGTTTCACTATGGAGCTCATGAGATTTCGTTCTTATCTTGGCTATATTAATTTTCTTCTTTATACTAGTTAAAACGTAGAGATACTTTTTATCTTATAGATTAGGGTTAATGACCTTCTTATAATATCTTAATTTTCTTTTAACCTATAAATTTTTATTGCATCACAAATTCACTTTCAACTTAGAGGTAGTAATATTTTTAATATTATCAAGATTTTGAAAAGTGACATTTTTTTCAAATCTCCAATGGTTACCAAGCGAGGGCATCTTTGTTCCAATGCCTCTTAAGTTGTAGGTGGCTTTGAAAGGATTTTAAAGCAATTATAGGAAGCCTTTGGTCTCTCATGTTCATTGTCTTGTGCATATACATCAAGTACCTAGTCATAGCCATGATCTTGACGGAGGAAATCTCCACTTATGTGAGGATAATAGATAGGGCGTATTGCTTGAGTTTATAGGTTATAAAACGCTTCAGGATTTACTAATTTTTTCTTAAGATTCTCTAGATATGACACAACCCAAAAATCCACACCGTACAGGATAACAGGGGGGGATGAGAGTTTCAAAGAGGAACGTATTTTTATCCCACATCACAAGGTTTTTTTTATTTAAAATTGTTTTCAAGACAAAAATAAGCTTTCCACCCTCCATTAAACCTTTTCTCAATGTTATAACTCCAGTTGAGATTGTTATGGATATCAATTTTGAGATATTTGTATGAAGTCACTTCTTCCAAGTTTCTACTGTCATAAATGAACCTAGCATTATTGAACCTGTTGGATTTTATAATCATAACTTTTGTTTTGTCAATGTTAATAGTCAATACCCATATTAGAGCATGAATCCTTGAGAGTTCTTAATTTCGTACTAATATCAACAGGACATGTTTCCATAAGAACAATATGATAAACATAGAGAAGAAGGATGATATCTACTCCTACTAATGTTGTGCCACTGCAACTTGGTTCTTCTAACCAACCTTCTAGCTTATTGATGTATATGTCGAAAAGGGTCAGAGAGAGAGAGAGGGAAACCTTGCTTAGCTCCAATATTACAATTAATATGTTTCAACGAACCCTCAGTATTCTTAAACTTGGCAATGACACTCTTGTATAACCTTATCACAACATCTCTCGACTCAAAAGGAACATTTTTCTCTTCTAATATATTCCACAGACTATTTCCAAGAATTGTATCAAAAGATTTTATAAATTACACAAAGAAACAAAAGGGTTTGGGTTTATTATTACAACGCTCCTCTATAATTAATCTTAGTCTAACAACGTAGTTTGTGGTTGAATGTTTCCTTCTAAAACCCGCTTGTCCTTTAGCCCATTTACCTTCACTTTCTAGGCATATGTTGATCTTATTTTCCAAAATAAAACTATATAACTTGGCTAAGAGGGGGATAGTCATAATGGTCCAATAATTAGAGGGGTTATTTTTATCTCCACTCCGAGTCTATGGTTTAGGGAAACATTGATTGACCACTATATTGAATAGCTTCTGGATATGAGGGATTGGGACCTGTCCTCCAATTTTTAAGATTTCTTCTTGGTAGCCTTAAATGTCTTAGATTTTACATTTTCTAGATGTTTAACCCCAAAATATATTAACATTGTTGGAAATTCATACAACCTAGAGTACAAATAGTTTAAAATTATACACAAAAAATACTTATAGAGGCAAACCGAAACACTACAATCCATTTGAGTCTTGTACCTATTTTATGCAGTGTCTAATTTGGTCCCATTAAACTTATAACTATATTTTTTTTATGTACAAACCCAAAATAAAATGCATGTAAACACCATAAACATAACTAATCATGACCAAATACATGCCCATTGTTATCCTACTCCATAGAAATATCATCCCTACTATGACCAAAATGACCAAGTTCCATATGTGTTTTTGTTGAGACCACTTCTAGTTGCTACACAATGTCCTAATTTGATTAACCAATGGACATCAATGGAATCCCTACCATTAATTGTGAACTCCTAGCAAAAACCAATATCATGATATACTGCATCTCTAGATTTCGAAGCATATTTTTATTTATTTAATCTTATGTTCCCCAAGATGGGATTTCAATACATCATGCTTGGCCTCCTGTTGTCCACATGCATACTGAAATAGTCAATTTCCTATATCATGCCTTCCAATTATTTAGATAAGTACCTTAACATTTTCTTATCCTCATAATTTACTTCATCATATTTTCCCTCAGACAGAGGAGGTCTCTCATTGCTGAGTCATGGCCTAAGGATTACCTCGAATTACACACAATCTGATACATCGAGCTATGTATACAACCTTACACCAAACAAAAGTACCACTCAAGAACCATTCCAAGTGCCAAAAAAAAACAGAGAGGATCAGGTTCATTTATCCAATAGATAAAACATTGTGCTCAAACAAGTAGAGCATTCCCCATAATAAAAAAATGAACCAAAATGAAGGGAAAGAGTCCACACAATCTTGTTCCTCCAACAAATAAGAAACCAATTGTCACGTCCCCTCCCTCCTTGGAGTATAAATGCGACTGCTAATCCTACTCTAATACCACACTATCACATCCCCTCCCGCTTCAGAGGGTAAACATGAGATCATTTGCTCTGATATACCATAATGTCCATGAACCCAATTCCCATACACCTGACTGATATGGGGAATAATTTAAAACTTCTCTTTACTATCTCTTTAACATGGTCATGTGTCATGTAACATATTTTACCATTCATTCTTAGGCTCAAAAACCACTGTAAGAGTCGTTTCGCCCTTAACAGACCCATTATGTGACCAGAAACACCTTTTCCTCACTAAACTTGTCCTTTTTGCACTCCTCCTTCCGCACTTCCCTTCCTGCCTTCCACTGCGGAATTCGAGAACCGGAAACATAATGTGCGACGAAGTCATTCAACCATTTTCCTCCTTCCGCCTTCCACCTTCCGTTGTGGAACTTGGGAATCTGAAACTCAATATTCAACGAAAACGTTTAATCGCTCTTTCGCCTTCCGTCATAGAACTCGGGAATCAGAAACTCAATATTCAACGAAAACATTTAACCGTTCTTTCGCCTTCCACCTTTCGCCCTTCCGCTGCGGAACTAGGGAATCAGAAACTCAACAAATCAATACCCTGACTTGTTCACTTTCTGCCTTCTGCCTTCCGCACTCCGCGAGCGAATTTCAGATCGCGGAAAACCAACACTTGGCCTCATTTGTCTTTCTGATTTCTACCTCTCGCCTTCCACCTTCTGCAGGTGGATTTCGGGCTGCGGAAAACCAACATTCTTCCTTGTTCTTTCTCTCTATTCCACCCCCTCCTTCTGCCTTCGCAAGCGGATTCCAGGGTGCAGAAACACTTAATTCAGATGCATTTTGACTATGTAACTAGGCTTCTAGCCTCCATGATCATAAGCAAAATGTGTTGAAACATACAAGGCATATATAGATGCAAATGTAGGAACATTTAATCAACAGTAAACTCTACTGAAATCATTAACAAACATTCACCATATTTCGCATATTCATAAACAAATACATTGCATAAATGATACAACATAATACTTATCTTTGAAAATGAAGTTGTCCCGCAACTAGCTCTGTCACTGCAACGTTCCACCCAACCATAGGCTAGTGTGTTCATTAATCTCTCAACACCACTGCCACCCCCGAGCTGGGCATGAATTCCATAAGGAACTAGGGAATATCAGACTCAAACATAGCCAAAACACATCATCCCAGTCAAGCCAACCTTCAGTTGGGTTTACCAGACTGTCCATCCAAGCCAACACACAGTTGGGTTTATCGGGATGCAGAAAACAAGCAAAAACATTGTTGGTTTTATCAGGCTACTTAGCCAAGCCAACAAATAGTTGGGGTTATCACACTGCACACAGTCAAGCCAACATTCACAATAAAGGACCAGCCAAGCCAACATATGGGTTTATCAAGATACTCAGCTAAGCAATCTCACTGTTGGGTTTATCAGGCTACTCAGCCAAGACAACATTCCCAGTTGGGTTTATCAGGCTGTCCAACCAAGGATTACACACATGGCCAAAATGCACAACAAGACATAGCCAAGCCAACTACCAGTTTGATTTATCAGGATACTCAACCAAGCCAATATCCAATTTGGTTTATCATGCTATCCAGCCAAGCCAATATACAATTGGGTTTAACAGGATGTCAACCAAGCCAATTTCCTTTAGGTTTATCAAGTTGATAAGGAAATGGAAAGGTAGAATGGCTAAGCTAGTGGCTCATTCAATATCTAGGGATACCTCCACAAGATCTATTTGTCCTGGCATCCACAATACCTACACACCCAACACAAGGAAGCATCCCCTTCTCTGCTCCATAGTCCCTCGGGCTATGCCTTCCCTTCCAGTGCTCTTAAGGGTGTGCATAGAAGATTCAACAACCACTCTTATCTTTTCGTGAGGTTCCTCTCTGCACTAGGTCTTTCAAGCCAACTCCTCGTCTCTTCCACTCCTAAGTCTTGCATACAGTCTAGACCCAAACTAGGGTGCACATCACAACAAACCACAAGGAGACACAACAACAGAGGGCTTCACTTTGTAACACATAGAAACAAGGTCTCATACCACTATGTAGTTCAATATAACACTGTAACACAATAACTAGGGTTCCATACCACACTGTCACACAGAAAAATGTTGCAGAACAACTCGCCCGTGACTCAGGATAATGAACAATGCATAATCGTGAACGATCGAATGAATGAACATACTCGAATGACAAAAACATTCAAGTGACACAGGGATGGCGGATTGGGCATACATTCACGTGTTTTCTTGTTGCAGAATAAAGAATGTGGATTCCCTAGACTACAGGTTTGCAGGATTACTCAGACATGAAATCTGACTGCCCAAGGCATTAACTGCCTCAACCGATATTCTGAAATAATTGAATGATTAAGTGTATAGGACAAACACCATAGAAAATATTAAAGAACATGTAACTTTGAAAGATCCACGGCTGAGATCGATTATGAAATTAGATCGACGGCGTACAACAATTTCGTTGGGTGAAGATGTACAGTTTAGAAAACTCTTGATGTACGTGAAATTTCTATGAAATCTGCTTCACCAAATTTGAAGTACACCGTTGATCTGGTGGGGACACAGATCCGACGGTTAACAAGGATTCCACAGATTCAACTAGCAAGCTGTTTAACAACAACGAGTGGGCGCATAATTTTTTATCCAAAAGGATTTGTTTTGAGCTTGAGTCTTCCTAGGCGAGTTGGACGACAAATCAACAAAGGTTTTTTTTGTTGATTAGACCGGGTTTTGTGAGGATTGGATACACAATTTCTCACGTGGCATCTTCTTGGGTAACTCCCTCTCCCATTCCTTGCGAAATCATGCCCCCATCTCTTTCACATTGCAGTGCATAACTAGTTGTGGTATTTGATTAAATTGCACATTTACATGATATTCCAAAATGTGTTGTGCTTGACCAACACGAGAAACCATAGGAATCAATCATGGTCGCCTATACACAAAACACCAAATCAATGGCAGGGGCTTGGCCTTGAGCTCGTCACAATGATTTAAATACAATATATACATCATGTACAATTTTAATACCATGGGGTCAAAACCGGGGTGTTACACCAATACTCATAATAGGAAAAACATTTCCCTCAGAGAATGAATGTGCCAAAACAAAAACAACAAAAGGGAATCTAGACTACTTACCCCTATCCTCGACATAGATGAGACCATATCCTACAACAGGTAGAACGCTTAAGTTCCTATTGGGAAACACATTTCCCATTGGGTATCCATAATCATTCACATTCCCCCCATTATTGAAACTAGGGGAATACACTAGATCCCCCAACACAACATTTTTCATAAGGATAATAGAATGTAATACAACACTAACCACCACTATACACATTATCCCACTTGGGAGTCACATCACCATTAAACCAAGAATATATTCAACCTCAAACTAGTTTGTATGCAAGTGTTTGGAGTCATTATAGGTATGAGTGAGAGTATTATCAACTCCCTCATACTTTACCCCTCGACACATGTTCTTCACCCGACAAAACCCACCACACATTGGATATAATGAAGGGGTTTTCAAAAATTGCTTCGAGTGAAGGTTAACAACATGTTGAATGATAAACTAAGGTAACCAAAACATCTCTGGGGTCCCCCATTTTTGAATTGGACTCCTTTATTCAAGTAAGTTGCATAATTTTCCATGGAATCAATGTTAAAATTGTTTTTTCTTCTAATATGAAGATGAATTGAATCAAATAAGTCAAGGAGGCTGTAAATTCTTTGCAAAATTTTAAATAAGACTATTCTAATTTGATTATCCCTTTCCTTTATAGTGAGATCAATAATTAGAGAGGAGTTTATGAATATGAAGGCTGACTTGATTTGCTAAGACGAAATAAGAGTGATCCCAAGGTACACAGTGTATATTTCTTCTTGGTTGTTGGTTGTTACCTCAAATACCCAAGCTAAGCTTAGTTCTTGAGTTCCATCAAGTCTGTAAAATACTTTGTTCCTACCACCTTTAAAATTAGTTCCCTTTGTTACAAGATTAGCTTATTCCATATTTAAAATATCTTATGAAGTAGGCCATAACATCATGATGATGTTGTTACTATAATCATTGAAGAATTTTAAAAGTATACAACATAATAATAAATAGTATTATAGACCCATCTTAACATCTCATTTTAGAACTACTAAAATTTTAATATATATATGTGTGTGTGTGTGTGAATTTTAATACATGCATTTTAGTGTGTGGAATTAGTTTAAATTAGTATTTTTTTCCAACTCCCATTAAATAAAGGTTAAATGATTATATACCCTTGCAATTAAAATTAAAATTGAGTCTTTGAATTTGATCATCATGCCTACCCATATCTCCACCACTTATGGTTGATAAAACATTAAGGACTTTTAGTTATAACAAGGAAATAAAAATTTAGGGGTGAAATTTAGCCTATGGGCTATTTTCTATGTTTTTTTCCTGGAAAACGTTTGCCAATTTGCATTTTTTGAAGCCTCATTTCGCCCAATTTTTATGGGGTGAGGTTTTTTTACTCTAAAAATCGCAAAATTATTATAAAAACTATATAAAATCCTAAGAAATTGAAATATATTTAGAAAAATATCGTCAAATATTTATAGTTGACATTTTAAGAATTGGTAAGATTTACCAAGGTTTATACAATTTTAAATAAGTATGGATCCTTAAAATTTTCCCTGACGGCAAAGGCCATAAGGTAAACCCACCATCAACAAACTTGGTGATCTTCTCACAGGGCAAATGTGGTCAAAATTCAGCGATGTCATACATACTAATCAAAGTTGAGTGGCATTCAAAGTTTCCTATGGTACACCTCTCGACAAAAATCCATAGGTTATATTCATAAAATTTGGGAATTTCTCCTCAGTAATCTCTTTTAAGCATATATATAATAGTTGATAAAACTGGTTTTTTCAAGAATTACCTCTCCAAGGTAGTTTTTGATGATTGAGGAACAATAAATCACGAATTAAATCAGGTCGAACAATATATACTTTTAAACAATCTAGATAAAGGAAAAACCACCCCAAAAATTGATATAAAAAACCCTTAAACAATGTTGTCGCTTCCATCTCCGCCATCGATTTATGCATGTAGTGGATTTTCATTCATGCAATGATGCATGTTTTTTTTGGCTACTATTCCATCCTAAGGATCTTGGATATGGTAGCAAGAAAACGTGGAATCAATGCTCTAAATATTTACCGACAACTTCTCTCTATTCACTTCTAACATGGATCTATAATTAGGTATACACTAGATGCATCAAATATGGATATATATGCACATTCTTTTTCTCTGCCTATTCATTCTTGTTTGACAACTCTATAAATTCATAAGTGATCCATGGTTTTTAATGCATGGTTGAACTGTAAAATTTGGGTAATCGAACAATTGAAAAGATCCAAAATGACTTATTGAATTCTTGGCCCCTCAATGCATTTAGAAATGTGTGTTTCACCATGCCGATTCAAGTGACTTGATGTTTTCTAAGACTTCTATTGCTAGTAAGTTCAACTAACCATAAGTTTTCTCTGCTAGAGTCCCCGGATCATATTCAAAGAAGATCAATGCAGCCTAATGATATTCTTACAATATAAGTATATCCATATGAAAAAGGTATGACTAGGATTTAGGTAAAGGACACCTCTATGTCGCTCTCCGTTGCTGGCTCTTCTAGGTACTCAATGACATAAAATGGCTAAACTTGATTTTTTTTGTGTGGCCAAACTTGGCCACACTTGATTTTTTTCTTGTGATTTTGAAACATGTTAGATACAATGAGAAATGGTTTTATGAGTGATTTGTGGTCCACATTAGCCTTTGATAGTTTTTGGGAAGTTTTCAATTTAGGTTGGTATAGTTTTGGTAGTTTTCTTTTTGGCTCATCCATCACATCATCTTTGATGTTGTCTTCAACTCCATCTGTGTTTGTAAATTTTATATTGTAATATAAGGTGAATATAAGTGCATACGGTTTTCTAATTTACATAGACTTTGATTCTTAATACAAGATTTTTCTTTGTTGGGCAAGCTTTGGTTCCAATTGAACTAAGTGTGAGTTAATCTATGTACAAAAATTTGGTAGAATCTTTGATATGAAACCATGATTAATAAGAAACAAATTACAATGGGGGTATGCGTATACATGAGGAAATTACAATAGGGTTATGTGTATATATGAGGGTGGGAATGAACATTTTCATGTGAAATATTTTAACACTCGAATTTGGATCAAGCTCACATAATTTCTTTTAAATTATTCTCAAACATGTTTAATTCTAATGCATGTACTTAATAAGATGCATTGATTTTCTTTCATATTGCAACTTAACAAATCTAAAATTTCAATTTGCAGTCCTTTAAGTGCAAATAATTTAATTGATGCTATAGTTTTTTATTGGTTAATACAATATTTTGCTTTGAGAAAGCTTTGGATTTAGTTCTCATGTGAATCAAGTGTGAGATAATTGATGTAAAAGAATTTGGTGAAATCTATTAATGAATCCATGATTGTTAAGAGAGCAAATTTACAATGCATATATTTGTGTTCATTTGAGGGTGGGAAATATTGAACATTTCATGTAAAATATTTTAGCAATTGAACATTGGGTAAAGCTCAATAATGATCTATGTCTCCTAGGGAGTCGACAGGAGGACACCAAAGTCGACAAAACGAGTCAAGCTCTGTTATGGAGGAAGCACATGATATTGGATTGAAGAAGAAAACAATGTAGGTATTAACCAAACAGACTCAATGACTAAAATCAATAGACAATACCAATCACATGAAAATGTAAGTCAGGAATTGATAATGGAGAAACCCCAAGGGTGCAAACTCTAGTTGTATTCAACAATCATATGTAGGATGTCACTCTCCTAAGAATGTAAGCAAAACCATGTATCAAGGTGTATTGATTCCAAAGACTCATTTACATGAACAAGGGCCGGATGAAGGAACCATGAGGAACCAATCGAGCCTTCTCTTTCGGGCCTCGTATTAGTGCAGTCAAGAATAATGAACCCTTTCATATTCAGGATTACATGCATATATACAAATCTAAGTGATGCTTTGGTTCCTACCCACTACGTTTTAGTTACAAACAAGTAGTTACAACTTTATTGAGGAGACAAACCATTTTATTACCATTTTTCAACTAGAATAAGATGAAGAGGCACCATTTCCACGTCAATGACATCTTCTTGGTGCCTTCTGAATTTTAAATATGTCGACTAACATGTGTTTGAGTCATTGAATGTTGTGAGACATATATGATATACGAATCTTGTATAATATTGTGTGGCGATTTAGTTGATGGATCGACTAATCTGCAGACTCGACTGAGTCGATGGATTGACTGATTCACATAGTCGACTAGTTTTGACTGAGATCCAACTAAGGAGTCATGTAATATATTCATACATTACCATACATTCAGAAAAATCACAATCCTTTTTAATCAAGGAAGAACATACAAGTAATGTGCTCTTATACCAAACTGTAACGCACCCACACGCTACATAGCTACACAAATATCAATATGTAGCTTAAAACAAACATAGATCGATTACAATATATGTGTGTGTGTGTGTAAAAGTACAATAAGTTCCATATTACAAAAACATTTAGCATAAGCTTGGTTATTCATTAATTAAATTCGCATAAAATAAATTTAAACATGATTAATTAACTTAACCCGACGTGATTAACCACGTAATACATAACTTCTCCAACGTTCCGATGTAGGATCAATTAGTTAATTGACTATGAATAGAGTTCTTAATTATTGATTAAAATTAATTAAAAAAACTAATTAAATAGAAATAATATACACTCCAATGGTTATTTTCAACTTTACCATGTTCATCCTGACGTTTCTGACATCGGCAATTGGGATTCAACACCGCTCAACGGTCCTTAGTAAATCAGCTCCGAGATGCCTACCCTGACCCCGAGATACTGAATTCCTTGACATCGACATGTTGGACCTTAGAAGTCAACACACACTTTAGACACAATAAACCTATCATTATGATGTCGATGTTTCGACCTCGTAACTTGGGTCTTTTGATACTAGGAGTTAGACATCAACATTAAAATGGAAAACCATTCCCAATTGACATGATGATCTTGACATTGAGACCTCGGCATCAAAACCTAGATATTGACATGTAAATCATTAACATTTAATAAATCGATCCCGATGTCGGCATGTCGGCATCAGAACCTCAATATAGACATGTAAATACATTAACATTTAATATGTCAATCTTGAGGTCAGCACATCGACATCGAAACTTCGACATAGAAAACTTGGTAACGTCTTCTTTGATTTCAAAGTTTTAACACTTAGCCATTTTAAGAAAATGACTAAGGCATTATTTAAGTTTGAAACTTAATAGTTAAGATAAGAACTTAACAGGTTTTCTTCCTTGTCTTGGCATTGAAACCTTATCCATTTAGTTTAACACTTAGCCATTTCAAGAAAACGAACTAAGGCACGATTTAGACTAAAACTTAATAAGTTCTCTTCCTCATTTCGACAATGAGACTTAGTCCATTTAGACACCTCCAAGAGATATAGTTATTTATTCCATTGCTTTTAAGAACTGGAAACAACAACAATTCTTCAATAATGATTGTTTTTCTTTTAATGTTGGAATCCATCTAACCATAACTCTTTTTAGCACTATAAAAGTTTCAAAACCAATATAACCATCATGGTTCAACTATGCAATAAAAATTTCTAGTTTATGCTTTCACAAACAACAATATTCTCAAATACATTGAATTATAATTAGAGAACATGATAAATATGTGAAATTCAAGCCATATTCTTCAATGGCTATGCAAGCACTAATAAAAAGATAATGCATTCTATCACTTTAACCAATCTATAAGAATTGGGAAACCAATGGCACACTATAGCCATTAACCAAATAACATTTCCTACAAAAACTCAAGAACTCCCAAATAGAGCAGTTGCTTGAAAATTGACCCAATAACTTTCAAAATAGAAGAGCAATCACACACAACATTCAATTTGTCTAATTAAGCAACCATCAATTCATAAAACATAAGGTTACACAATTTTCCATTTCATCCTTAACAATTTAATTCTCTGCAACCATAATTCTGTAAACACTTAGGAATTATATAGAATTATTTCAAGTTCTTCAAGAATAATTCATACATGAAGGAATACACATAAAACAATAATCTTGATTCCAAACACAATTTAGCTAAAGAATATCATTATATTTACCAATAATTGATGTTAACAATAAAATTGGGCTACTGACTGCGGTGAGGCATGATCCACCCAACCGTAGGTAATTCACACTCAACCATTAAATAGACTCCACCCCATGCGCTAATCGATAAGGAGAAAATCCAGTGGTATCCTTAACTGCGGTTTAGTAAGCCCACAAAGCAAGGTAAAGCATGATATGCCAGTTCGTTTTTCTTTGTGTGATGGTTATGTGTGGAATGGCCTTAAGGGACTTGTTAACTGCTTTTACCTAGGCATTCGCTTGAGGGTAGTAAGAAGAAGAGAGTTCTTTCCTATACCCTTGTTTTGAAGATAATTCTGACATCATCTTATTTTGAAAGTGACTACTGTTGTAGAGGAAAGTTTCCTATGGCTAGGGTTTAAGAGGCCATCAACATACTGGGGTTGAAATTTGGATGCATATAGTTCTGCAAGTATATATAAACAAGATTTAGAGATAAGTAGGGTCCATACCCGATTAACTGAATGCTGGTCCAAGCTTTCTCTATCCCTTCTCCTGCTCCTCTTCCCCAAGAGACCTGCAAAAATAATTATACCTTCATAAAACCAATAGACTATATGAAAGGATATTATGTTTAGTAAAACATGAAATCCTAAACTGATATACATCATCATATAATCAAAACAAAGATTCAAATACACATTTAACAATGATTTGGGAAGAGGAAGGACATCACATATTTATTAATCATGAAAAGTAGTACAAATATACCTTCTCTTCAAGTTGGGCACTTCACAAAACCTTGATCTGGTTCTGCTACTTCTCTTCTCTAAGGAAATCAGCCTGTAAGCTTTGCAACACAAGGAGAAAGCTTCTAGGGAAAAGGTGGGGGGAGTGAGAGTCCCAATTCCTCCGGCATACAATGAAAAGATTCAAGTCTCTTCTCATGGACCTCCCTACCTCTATTTATATGTTTCCAAAGATATAGGGTTGAATACAAAGTAGTTACAACTGAAGGAGTCAGTTGCACAACCACCCAAACTACCCAAACTTCAAGAAACATCCATTTTGACATCTATAAGAAAAAATACCCAGGCTGCAGTGAAAATAGTCGCGTACATACATAGGTTGCAGTGACAATAGTCGCATATGCAAAAGGATATGTGATTTGTAGTGAAAATAGTCACGTATACAAAGGTATACATAGGTACCATGTAGAACAAGTCACGTACAATACGGGGGTACCATGAATGACAAGTCACGTATAGGTCAAAGATTCTCATTTTAAGGGTACTTTTGGGAATTTTCAGACTTTTGTGTCTTCTAGAAAGTTTTATTTGACTTAGATACCTTTCCAACGGTGCAGATAAGAGATCAAAAAGAGTTACAAAACTCTGGATACGGGTCCTCCAATATAGGTGTTTTTCAGTGACTTTCATGTAGTGTCGCCATGGAAGTGTCAACATGTGATGGAATCATGGGAAAGTGGTCACAAGTATGTAAGTGTCATTTTGGGCTATAACATATTCCCCCTAATGTATGAGGTTAGAGGGGAAGACGATAGCCAAAATACATTATAAAGGAAACAATTGAGTATGGAGAGAGAAGAGAATCCAAGATCGAAAGGCTCGAACAAAGATACCTAAAAGAGAGATAAATGTCAGACAAAACTAATCTTTGGGACATACAAGTCCATATACAAATAATTGCCATAAAGATACAGGAGGATCCTACATATGTATAGCTGATGAAACTATCATGGTCACTCAATATGCAAAAAGGTGCCATATCAAATCTAAAGGAGTCATGGCCACAAATGAACAAGGTGGATCCATGCTCAACAATCGATCATAGCCACAAAAATACAAGGTGTATCTATGTTTTAGCATATGTCATCTGAGGTGTGACAAGGTATTGTGCAACTCGGGAAATAGAAAAAGATGACGATGCTACTATATGCCCAAGGTCTTCAATCCAAACCACCAAAAGGGTTTGAATCCTAACCATGTGAATAAAGGAGTTGAAGTCGGACATGGAGGAAACCGTTTGATTACCGGTTAGTGACGAGGACCGTTAACAAATGTGAGGGAAACCACTATTAATGAAAATGGTCCCAAGGTACCTAGTACATTCTAACAAGTGTGAATACAAGGAATTGAATTCGAACAATTGAAGAATCCATCGAGTAGGAGATAGTAAGGTATTCCCACTACCCAATAGTGAGACAAATTGCCACTATTGACTGCAATCCCCAAGGTAATTTCATAAACTCTAAATCTCATTCACAGAGCAAGAGGTGTTGCAGTTGATAGGAAGAGATCCGTTGGAAGGAAGGAATTAAGGTATCCTTCATCATCCAACACGAGGTAAATCAAAGACTAATTGGATTTGGAATTGGTATTGAATTTCATGACAAAGACCTAAGAAGACATGATGTAATGAACTGATACCAGGGAATGACCGAAATAAGGTCAAGGCAATTGCTAAAAAGCCGACAAAGGTTTATCCTTAAACAGTGAGCACGACACAAATAAAGAGACCAAATGACACTTAGGAAGCTTTTGACATAAAGAGACCAAACGACACAAATATGCAATATAGGAGACATTGAGAGATTCCCCATATAATTTGAAAAGAGACCAACTGGAGGAGTAAAAACTCTAAATTGGGATAAGGTAAAAAACTAGAACCCAACTGTTGATAGACTCAAAACCGGTGATTTTTTCAAGGAGAAAAGACTTACTACCATGATGTAAAATACATGTGAATGAACTTCCCCTTCCCTCTTTCTTGTATAGGTTTAATGAGTCCAAGAAAGAAAACTCAGGACCTTCTTCATTTTTGGAAAGCTTGAAGAAGAGACAAAAGAACGCTTGACAAAGCACAGATTCGTGAATTTTACAAGCCCGAATAAGTGAATGCTCGACGATGTTTTCATATTTTTGAGAGTTTGAAAACTCCAAAGAAGACTCTAGGGGGGTTCTTTTTTGTAAAGTTAGTCTCCTAAGTCCGAAAAAGTGTAAAACAATACAGAGGAGAACTCTCTTAACCCAGGTGAACTAAGGTATGCCTTTTTCGTAGTTAGTCGGTAAGGTCCAAAAAAGGGGTAAACTATCACCAGACCGACGCACCTTTAGAAGCGACATGTAGCCTGAGTTTAACGGGTGTGAAGGAAGGAAAGATCACTCGGAAAGATCCATTTGATTACAAGAAATGGAGCTTACAACAGTAAACTCGATGCTTTTTTCTTTAGGTTTTAGCGAGTGTGACAAAGACATAAAGTACACTCGAAATATTTTTCATATTTAGGTTCAGAGCACGAAAAAGATAAAACTAAGCTCAAAAAGGTTCCTTTTTCGTAAATTTAGTCCTTAGGTCTGAAAAAGAGAGAAACCTATGCCTGAAGATACTCTTCTATCCTCCAAAGAAAATAGAGTATTCCTTTTTCCTAAGTAATCCACAAGGCTGGACAAATGGGTAAACTTATACTTCTGCGGATGATTGTTCATTTTACCTTAATGAGTATGAACAAACAAGTTAACTTGATAATATAGTCATTTTTATGGAGTCATACTAGGGCTTAAAGATAACTCCATATATTTCCCATGAAGTTTTAACAAGCCCAGAAAATTCAACTCGTGACCTCCTTACTGTTTTTAATGAGATCGAAGGAGAGAAAAAAGAATGCTCTAAATGTGAGGAGACGGATGTCAAAGGTAGGAGAAACTAGTTCCAAGCGCAAGGAACAAACCTATGCATAATTCAAGGAACATGAGTAGGATAAAGATACTTGGGGAACGTCTCCTTAAGGAAAAAGGCGTCAAGTTGCAAAGGAAAAATGGTACAAGGCTGGGCGATGATGAGAGTAGAGATGAGGGATTATATAACGAGCTAAAAACATGGAAGCAAACATTAGGCTCATAAGTGTGAGCATGGTACATACAAATGCAGTTACAACTTGAACAACATGGCGAGGCCAGTAAACAGTTGTGGATCCAACTACAAATCTTGTCTATAAGAAACAACAACATAAAAATCACATTCAGAAGAAAAGATCCGATGCAGGTCACTTTGGCAGAAACACATGCGACTTTGCTATCTTATACAGAAGGTGTAGTCAAGGAAGGATCAATGAAATAGGACTCTATAGTTCCAAGATCTGAGGGTTTATGATCAATAAGATCAACCTCAGGGGAAAAGAAAAAATCAACAAGGGAGATAGAGTCTGCAGGAACAAACTCAGTATCACAGGAGTTGAGAAATCTATAAGAAAAATAAAACTCGTCAGGATCACTGACTTGCTATTCGAATGGAGCATCCAAACAATCCAAAATACCAACATAAGAAGACTGATCCATGGGAAGATCAGTATTACTGAGAAAATCAGGGTTAGACTTAGTCACAATTGAACCAACATAAAAAAATAAGGTTAGACTGTATCAAATATTCTAGGAGGACTTCATCCGAAGGAAGGAGATCATCCGAGATAAGACACATGTCTAAAATTTCAAACAGATTGATAGAGTGGAGAGCAAGCTCCACATTATGTATAGGATGAATCACTTGGTAACTATTGGGACCGAGTCCCGAGAAGGTAAGCATGAGCACATAGGCTTATCCTTAGTGGCAATTGAACGCAAAGGACATGAGGCCACATAGCGCACCTGTGGCAGAGTAGTGTCTATAGAAACACTAGGAATCAATAAAGGTGATACCTGGTCTCTAGTTGGGTCAGGAGTTAGATCAATAAAATCCAACTGATCGATAGTGACAATTTATTTTCCATGATTAAAGTACATCACATGAAATAATGTTGACACCACAACCTGCATGCAATATACATAATCACGCCCGAGTATCATATTAAAGTCCAAGGGGTCTTCTATCACCATGAAATTGACTACGACAATCTTCCCACCCAAAGTAGCAGGTGTTTGAGAAAGAATTCCCAAGGCTATACTAGTTCTTCTATCAAACGCCAGTAACTGACTAGCTGTCGACACAAGGATGGAAGATCCCATACCTCACCAAGCACAACCAAACACGATACTAACTAGGGCTCCTTCATCAACAATACAACAAACAATCATGTACTTTCTAGCTTTAACCTTTATCTAAATAGGTGCATCAGAAGGAAGGCGCAGATCAACTAGGATATCCCAATCAAAGGAGGCAATCTGAGAGCTTGGTGGGGGTTCATCCGAAGTGAGTTCAACACCCCCTTGTTTAATAAGTTGTGAACCAGCAGTGAAGAAAATGTGACTAGAAGACACTTCACTCTCCAAAGGAAGAGTGGGATTAATCGACAATGGAATTGATTCAACCGCTTTGTGAAAGTCACCCTCTGAAGGGAGAGTTGGATTGACCAAAGATGACATTGGTTCAATCACATAAGGATCACTCTCCGAATGGAGAGTGGGGTGAACCAAATACTGGGAAGGTTCGATCACTAGATCAACCAAAGGTTGAGTAGGTTTTTGAGAAACTATAGGTTGTTTAGGATAATGAAATTATTGAGTCTCGGACCACACTCTTTGCACCTTTGCAATAGTAGGGCACTGGTGAGTAAGATGATCTCCCTCACATAGCTTACAAGGGAACTTAAGTTTTCCCTTCGAACGACTAGTTTTCTCAAAGGTGTCTGTTACAGATGATTTTACCCCACATGGTAGATCACACATTTATGTCCTTCCCTGTCCCTCTGTAGACTCTTTGGACCCCATGGAATACTTTTGTACCTTTGATGTTTCCATGATCATCCCTAAAAACACATGTTATTTTCCATACGCGACTTTTTAACCCTTTCTCGCGTATATACGTGGATATAACCCTTAAACCTGCGTACATCGAGATGTGTACAAAAGGCCAAAGATTTTTGGAGTTTTCCTTGATGTGGCTCCGAGTCACTTGTCTCTTGGCCTTCCATAGGCCTTGAGATCGCTTGTATTTGAACTTCCATTACCCCATTGAAGCACTATATAAGGAACCCTTTGGATACATTGAAAGGGGAGGAATTGAAGAGCAAGAAAACTATAGTTCATTGTTGTTGTAGCTTATACTTGAGTCTGTATCCCTTTGGCCCTTGGAGAAATTGGTGTTCTTACCAAGATTTCCTTTGCTTGTGAGGTTTCTATCGAGAGATGGAGGATTGAGGTGGTGGAGGCCCAGGTGGAGGACTCAGTTTCTCCGGTTCGCAGACGTGCCGACAGAGGTTGTCATTCTTGTAATCTCTGATTTATATTAATAGAAATATCTTTTCCTGTCCAATGATGTGCATTTAAATGAATATTGAATCCATGGATTCTTTTAATTGCTTATACATTATTGATTATATATGCTAGAGTAGGTCTAACACCATTATATAGCATGCTTGTTTTGTTTGCTGATTGCTGAGAGAGCCAATTGATAACAAAAGCGGGATTGGAAAAGCTCAACAGGGATCTACATCAACCATCCGGAATAAGGTATGTTTTGAGATCCTTTAGTGTTAGATTTTTTATTTCTCTTTCATATTGGGAAGGGATTGATTTCTGCGGTTACTCTGTCTGTTGTGGTACACCCCAAGCCATAGGAAGTTTTCTCTGTAACAGTGTCAACATTACTAGCAGTGGCTAACTATTTTCTCTTAGCATGACCTACATAGGCTGAGAGCTTTTGCCCAACATGACCTCAAGAGGTTGGGTGACTGGGTCCAACCTGACTAAGAGAGGCTGGTTGTTGAAAAACATCAGAATGTTAAAAAATGGGATGACCATGAAACCAGACTCTTCGTACCTCCGCGATGGAAGGGCATTGATAAGTAGGGTGATCTCCCTCACAAAGCTTGCAAGGGAACTTTGGATTTTTTTTGAACGGTTAGTCTTTTCAACAGTGCCAACATGACTCATAGTGGATGACTGTTTCTCCTCAATATCAACCACAGAGGCTGAGAGACTGCCCCTAGCATGATCTACAGAGGCTGAGAGACTGCCCCTAGCATGACCTATAGAGGCTGAGAGACTAGGTCCAACATGAATTGTAGAGGTTGGATGGGCAGGATCAACATGCTTTGCAGCATTTGAGTGTGTGACCCCGGCATGATCTTCAAAGGCTGGGTGGATGGATCCAACATGACCTACAAGGTTGGATGGGGAGGTTCAACTTGAACTATAGAGGTTGAAAAAATGTCATCAGCATGAACTGTATAGGCTGAGTGACTGGATCCAACGTGACCTGGAAAGGTTGGAAGGATCCCACCAGCATGATCAACAGAGGTTGGATGGTGAATATCAACTTGACTTGCAGAGGTTGAGTGCTTAGATCCAACATGACCTGCAGAGGTTGGATAAGTGCCACCAGCATGAACCACAGAGGTTGGGTGGTGAGGTTCAACTTGACATGTAGAGGTTGAACGGGTGCCCCCTTGCTTATGTGTCTTCTTCCTATTCTTCCTTCTTTTACTCCTTTTAGACTGTCGATTACTAGTATCAGTACTTTCACTGCATGAGGTGGAAGGAGAAGGAGAAGCAACTACAAGTGAAGGGGAAGAAGTGTTTTGATGCCCTTGATATAAGGAGCTTACTTGAGAAGCATCAGGAGCATTCAGGTAGTTGGAGTGGAAAACAACCAAACCGGTACACCTAGGGTGAATCAAGGTGGATTCAAGGTGGCCATCAAAGGAACACCAACATTCCCTTTGAGAGGAATAGTAAAAGGAGTTCCCAGCATGGGGATCTCCTGGTAGGTGTTCAAAGGGGTGTTATCCATAGTTTAAAACAATAATACAAAGTCAGAGGTCGACATGAAACCAACATTATAAAGAACACATCACTAGAAAAACACCTAAGTATCAATCCAGGAAAACAAAGATGCCTTCCAAAGGAAATTCTGGGATAACGAGGGCCCAGAAGTAACCAATGAAGGAAGGAGCATAGTTACTTGGCGTCTTGTGAAGATCCCTCTGGGTGGAAGCGCTGTAATCACCTAATCGCCCTCCCGGATTGTCTACTGATGTTACCTTCCAAGTCTACCCTAGGTGCATTGGAAATAACCTTCCAATGCCGCCCGTGTAAGATTCTAGCAAACAAGATACTAAGGCCACCAAAATCGTGGAGAAAGTCCGACGAAACAGTCGTCAGTCGAGCTGATGCACATGGGAAGGGTAGCAAAGCATGAAACCCAAAAAGTACCAGGCACCACACAGGGCTGGGATGAGGTACTGAATGAGTCCCCAAACATGCAACAACTCTAGTGTATGCATTACTAAGAAGTGTAGGGGTATCTCCAACAACTCAGTATTGCACGACCTCGTGCTTGACTCTTGTGTGAGAGGAGATTTCTGATGTCTTTCCTAGCGAAGTTGGATTTACTAATAGATAGGCCACTATGTTTGAGTTTGAATTTTTGGGAAGTTAAGATATCCCTAATTCAAAACACTATCCTAGACTAGTGTGCATCGTCCCTATAAACAAACAGTTACTAATAAATTTCAAATATTAAGCGTTTAGTTTAAAGGGATGTCAATTACTCAAAGGGGGTGGCAAAGGTGAAGCCAATGGTGTTTTGACTCAATTTCGAAACAAAATGACTAAACAAAAGATAAGATGAAATGGAAAAAGGAAAAAAAATTCTCTTTCTTTTTCAAATAGAAAACTTGAAATCCATAAAAGAACAATTTCTTTTTATTTTTTCAAGAATAATGATATGCAGTGCATTAAAGACAAACCATAATCTACATGCATATTAAACAACTATATGTTCTTTTTCTTTTTCTTTTATAAATGAAAAAGAAAAAATACCTACAAACAAAAGTATGCAGATGACAAGAACAAAGCAAAAGGAACTCTCCTATACAACCACCAAACAGACTCTAGAATGCCCTAAAGTCAGTATAAACCCTACTTGGAAGGAAGGTTTGCATAAGATATAAGTCAAATAATTTGGAAAGATGAATTTAACCAACAAAAGAAGAAGGAAAAAAAGACTAATAAGCTTCTAAGTTTAGACAAAGATCACTAATAGAGGCTTGCGAGAAGCATAAGCCAAAAATTATGCCAAGCAAAGGGGGTGGGGGGGATGAGAAAAGAGCCAATCTTAATGCTACACAAAGAATTGAAACCTAGATAAAGAACACCCAAAAGGGATGACACTAACTCCCTAGAGTCATGTACCCGTAGAGGACACCAAAAAACCTACAAAACAACCCTCAAACAGCATTAAAAACCACAAAAAATGAGAAAAAACATGGTTTTAAGGGGCATACACGAGTTTCTCTATTAACAAGTCACATGTCATATGCGGGTTGATAGTATAGAAGGCCACGTGTACAAACCAGACATGCGAATGTGGAGTATGCAACTCGCGTATGGGTGGGAAAAGGCACAAAAAAGCCAAAAACTACCTTAGGAAGGCAGGGGAGGTGTACTATCAGATTGAGAAGGTGTTCCTAAGTGGCAAGAAGGACTTGAAAACTTGCAAAATACTGGAAAGAGTGGATGCATATGGTTCTCCGAGTATACATAAATAAGATTTAGAGATAAGTAGGGTCCATACATGATAAACTGAAGGATGGTCCAAGATTTCTCTATCCCTTCTCCTACTCCTCTTCCCTAAGAGACCTGCAAAACGAATTATACCCTCCTCAAACCAAATAGACTATATGAAAGGAGATTATGTTTAGTAAAACATGAAATCCTAAACTAATATACATCATCATATAATCACAACAGAGATTCAAATACACATTGAACAATGATTTGGGAAGAGTAAGGAAATCACATATTTATTAATCATGAAAATAAGTACAAATATACCTTCTCTTCAAGTTGGGCACCTCACGAAACCTTGATCTAGTTTCGTTGCTTCTCTTCTCCAAGGAACTTAGCCTCCAAGCTCTACAATACCAGGAGGAAGCTTCTAGGGAAAATGTGGGGGGAGTGAGAGTCCCAATTCCTCCAGTATAACAATGCAAAGATTCAAGTCTCTTCTCATGGGCCTCCCTACCTCTATTTATATGTTTATGAAGAGATAGGTTTGAAGCAAAAGTGGCTACAACTGAAGGATTTAGTTGCATAACCACCCAAACTACCCAAACTTTGAGAAACATTCATTTTGACATCCATAGGAAAAATATGCGGGTTGCAATGACAACAACTGCATACATACGTGGGTTGCAGTGAAAATAGTTGTGTATGCAAAAGGATACGTAAGTTGTAGTCACAATAGTCACATATACAAAGGTATACGTGGGTACCATGTAGAACAAGTTGCGTACAATATGCGGGTATCGTGTATGACAAGTTGCATATAGGTCAAATATTCTCATTTTAAGGGTACTTCTGCGAATTTTTAGATTTTAGTGTCTTCAAAAATGTTTTAGCTAACTTAGATACCTTTCCAACGGTGCAGAGAAGAGGTCAAACGGAGTTACAGAACTCTAGATGTGGGTCCTACAATATATGTTTTTTCAGTGACTTTCATGAAGTGTCGACATGCGACAAAATCATGGGAAAGTGGTCACAGGCAGATAAGTGTCATTTTGGACTATAACAACTACCATGGTTAGTGACAATATCCTTTGAGATTCCAAACCGAGTGATAATCTGATTGAATATGAAATGAGCAGTCGTATCACCATCGGATTTAATTGTAGGCATAGCCTCTGCCCATTTCGTGAAGTATTCTATGGCCACTATAATGTGACTATTCCCGCCAGTTGAAGTTTGGTTGCAATCCATAAAGTCCACCCCCCACTTAGTGAAGAGACAGACCGTGATAATAGTATGTAACGAGGCGGGATGTGAGCGCATGTTTTGTGCAAACACCTGGCAAGGGTGGAATTGCTTGACTGCATTAAAACAATCTTTGAATATCGATGACCAATAACAACCCACTCTAAGGATTTTTTTTATCTGTATCCAACTCATATAAATTACCACCACACACCCCACCGTGGAAATCATTGAGCACAACCTCAGCCTCATCGTGATTTAAACAACAACGTAAAATAGAATCCACCCCACACCGATACAAAGTATCGTTGATAATGAGGTAGTTCTTAGAATTATGACGTAAATGCTGACATTCATCCCTCGAGAGGTGAGGGGGAACCTTCAAAGTATGAATATAGATGATAATAACACCATACAAAGGGTCTATAGACAAAATGAAGAAAATATGTTCATCCATGAATGAATCTTCATGAACTTTATATTCATACATACTAGGGATATCTGATACAAGCTTTGCAAATATTAACGACTGATTCGATTTTGCTGAAACAAATTCAAGGTTGAACTCTTACAAAATAACAATCCATTTATTGTATTCCCCTGCTATCATTCGTCTAGTCAAGACAAATTGAAATGGATTGATATGGGATATGACCGTAGTTTGGAGAAGCAAGATATAGTGTCTTAACCGATGTACTGCATGAACAGTTGCTACGGACAATTTCTCAACGTGACTATATCGAAGTTCAACATCAATAAGATTCATACTAAGATAGTATATAACATGCTCTTGGAGCTCATCATCCGCTTGAACCATAACCATACCAATCATATCTTGAGACGCAGCCACATATAACAAGGAATCACGGCTATAGTCAGGTGGATTAAGCACGGGGGTCGATGCCAAATATTTCTTAATGTAATTTAAGGACTCTTGGGCTCGATCGTCCCATACGAACAGAGTATCCTTCTCCAACAATAGCATACATCCCTTGGTCAAATTGGCATAATTGATGACAAATCTACCTAAGAAATTTCCCATCCATTGGAGACTTTGAAGGTGTCTAATCCCGCGCGGGGGAGACAACTGTAGTATTGCCTCAAAATTTAGCGGACCAAACCTAATCCCCTCCTTAGAATAAACACCAATAAAAATGAAATCCACAGTGGAGTCGCCAATTTTGTTACGAAGGAGATATCCTATGGCTTGGGGTGGACCACAACAGATAGGATGACACTAGAAATGAACCCATTTCCAAGCATGTTAAAGATATAAATGAAACTAACACTAAGGGACAAGAAGTGTACCTTATTCTAGACGTTTGTAGTAGATCCCCATTGAGCTTTCAATCAAACTTGTACCTACAGATTGTCCTAAAAAAAACAAGATATACACGCATGATATATGTAAAGCGTTAGAATCTAATCTAACATGTTAAATTCCAATACATTGTTAGGATTATTAATCCTCCCTTCGCCAATTTGGTCATATGTCTAAATTAGGAGTCATGTCTAAATCGGGAGTCCATCGAGTCTATTTTTAGTCACTAGCACCATTGGGTCCACTTGGCCTAATTGGGGCGCATGTTCCAGTTACTAAAGTGCGGGGAACACTAATTGAGGCCTACTGCCACTTATTGCACTTGTATGCATAAGTTTAGGAGCCTCCTAGATCAATTCCTACAATTTAGGAGCCACTGGGAGTGCCGATACCAACCTTCATTAGTTGAGTTCAGTTAGTGATTAGTCAAGCTAAGTTAGGAGTCAGTTACATTCACTTCTAGTCCTCTACATTCAGTTAGAGCTAGGTTTGCATGGTGTTGAGGCCTAGAAATTCGCAGGCAACAACAGCAATGGATTCTCCCCAGTCAACGTTCCCAACTAGCCCGTGACTGTTTGGTGTAGGGAATCCGTTCGGTTTGCGGTTCGGCTACCATAGGTCAAGTGACAAAAATAAAAGGTTTTACCGGTTGCGGCCCGGTCCACCGTGTATATTTTTGTAATTTTTGACTTTAAGTATGATATGCAAGTGCCTATCTAAGATGCAGGTTGATTGAGAATGCAAGGAGTGTTCACAATGTGATGCGCAGGTTCTTACCTCTCGTCTTAGACTCTCTTGCATCTAAATCACACACACAGCAAGAAATTAAAACTAACTACCTAACCTATACCTAGGGAGCAAGATTATCACATTAATGAGTAATGTATTTTGTGCATGCATTATAAAAAAGAAATCACAGATAGCTGATACTTCTTTCAAACACATGAACATTTAAAGATATTTGAACAACCAGATAGCCAATTGTCTATGAACAACATTCATTACTCATAGTGGAAGTTTTCTTAAAACAAACCAGAGATCATTCATACAGGAACATAGGTTCGAAGAGTTAGAACGATCTCACAGTTAATGGACACAAAGCTGAAAATGAAATAGTTCCTCTTCAACAAATCCATAGCATAACATTTGAACATTCCACCAAGCTTTCTCCAACAGGCAAACTCTAATTATTTATTGCAAAAGGAAATAGTTCTTCTTATAATATGTCTTCCAATCTAACTGGGAAAAAGTCCCATTCTTATCTAAATCTTCTATATTTATACAAAAAGAACCAAACTGTTGGGATGCCCATGAATGACTCTTGGGATCCCCAAAAACGTTTAATCTCACAATTTTGTCCTTTTGTGAGTGCTCATGATTTAGGCAATACGTTACATTTCGGATTGAATCTTATGAATACTTCATATAACTAGACCAGCTTAGTAACTGACGGGCCCTTTCCAATCCTGGACTTATGTTGCCACCGATTCTGCCTTGTCTTTTATTTGTCCTTTCTTAGCTCCCGTTGATTTTAGAACAAACTCTGCTTGTCACTCTTCAGCCAACTTTTCTCAGCTTTATCCTTCAGCTATGTCTCCTCACAGTAGTAATCTGAGGAATCTTCAGAGTCCGTCTGCAGTTAAAACAAAAATTCAACATTAATTAGGACTGCATCTTTTCAACCACACTAATAATAAAGCTGATCAATAAAATGAGGCCCTGTACTGTGCTTTTGTCGCAAAACCCTTAACACGAATCAAAAACCACCGCCGCCCAAAGAAAGGTTAAAAACTCACAAAATGGTGGGAAAAACCTTATCAAAAGTTTGAACCATTAAAACATCGGGAGGATAGTTTAAATAACATCCGCAACGAAGGGCTTCAGACGAAAAATGAGTTCCATAGGACCATTAAGCCTATCGACGTCCGAAAACCTAAACACTAAAGCATCGAGAAAAAACTCCTTGTCGACGAACAGGGTGACATAACGTTGGGAGGTTAGCGCAGTACACAGCCGTAATGGGGGAAGATGAAAAGACTACGAGCTCCGCGACAAACAAAAATATTAGCGAAAACCGTAACAAAACGTCGGTGAGTGGAGCAGTTACAATGGCAGACACTTAGTTTACTCAGGAGCCGCAATGGCAGAAGGAAATCAGACTACCACCCTCGATCAAAGTTATAAAACCTTCCGATACAGCGTAGAAAAATCATGAAAATGTTAAATGCTCGGAAAACTTAAAGTTGTAGCGGCTTAAAAAGTTGGTCTCATTTTAAAACAACGACGAAAATGAGAAATATACTTCTGATATCAAAGAAAGAAATCACAAATCAAAGGACAACATTTTAGATCAAACTTCAAATTCCACAACCCAAAGCAGTTTTAGACATTAACAATTTTCCAAAAAGCATGAAAACAGTTGACCTCAAAACACTCCAAACTTACAGCAGAGGGAAACAAACAGAGTTCATGGATCCAAACAAAATTGGGCAAGACAAAAATAAAAGGAGGGTCCAAAATTTCAAAAATTTGGGAAAACAATTGCAGCTGCAACACATGGCTACATGTAGGAGAGGTACATTTCTCACGTACCACAGTCAGTTAGCCTCAGTCAACACTGAAGTAGACACTTGAGTTGTGTTTTAGAACTCTGTTGAACTCCGGTAATGGTTTAGACAAGGCCATTTAACTATTGAGTCCTCCGATTAATGCTTTAATTCGTTTGGGCGATGGAGCATGCATGCTAGGTTTCTGTGCCAACATGTTTTGGCAGACCTTCTATGCCTTTGGGAGGCGGTCGTGTTGGCTGGGCCATCATGCCTAATGATGGTTTTGGGTACCCCACGAGCCCTTGTGATGAGCTTGAGGCTTTCAAATCTCTGATCTCTAGCAGATCCAAGTCTGATCAGGCCCTTTCAATCCCCAAATTTGTGAAGAAAATCAAAGAAGTGCCAATCACTGACCTCCCTCCACAACACCCGATGCATGTGGCCATTTCTCTGGCAGATCGGGATTTGGTTGGCCAGTTCACAGGGCTCTAGCCCTCACCTAAGTCCACGGACAACTAGATTCAAAAAAATTGGAGACCTCTGATCTCCAGTAGGTAGAGGTTTCTTCCTATTCGAATTTATTGCCAAAGAAGACCGAGATCTGATCTTTTGAAGTGGGCTATACTTCATGGGTCCCCAAGGATTATATCTGAATAGATGGAATCCAGAATTTGATCCCGCAGTAGATGTCCCCAATTTCGTCCCAGGTTTGGGTCCGTCTCCCCAACCTTCCGATTCACTACTAGACTTCCTCTTCCCTGCAAGCCATTGGAAACAAGCTTGGCAAGTATATTGATAAAGCTCACCCAAAAGAGAATTATTATTGTGCCAGAATCTGTGTAGAAGTAGATCTGGAAGCAGGGCTTCCTGAAGCCGTAAAAATAGCAGTTGGAGAATGGAAACACTACGAAAAACTTGACTATGAACAACTGCCATTTATATCCCTTCAATGTCATGAGTATGGCCACTTCCAAAAGAGCTATTAATTCAATTGACCTAGAAAGAGATCAAGAAGAAGGATGGATCCAGGAAAAACAAACCAAAACCAACTCAAGATAGGCCCATAAAAACGTTGAGAGAATCTCGGATCCTCCCTGGGCTGAAGATGCCCCCATTATTCCCAGCTTTGACCAAGGCACCAGCTCGAATTTGGCTGTAGAAGCCCCAGAATCTAGAAATGGGGAGACACCTGTTCAAGAGGATGGGATCCCCCTAATCCTGAATCCTGAAATCGTTAACCCATCAAAAAAAGGAAAAAAGCCAGGAAGAAAATAGCCTCCCTGAATCATCGTACTAGTATTCAGATGAAGAGGTCTCAGAGGAGGAAGAAGGAGAAATAGGACAATCGAAACACTCCCCTATCAAAAGAAAATCCAAGCAAGGAAGGAAAATGGACAAAGAGTGAAGGGAAGAAGCCACCTACAAAGACAAGCTTATGGGAGTGCAAGTCACACTTTAAGCCATGATAAATTCCAGATTCACAAGGCAGAAAGGTCAGCCCAAAGGGGCTGCCAAACCCCCAAAAAGTAAGTAATGAAGATTGTCTCCTGGAACTATAGAGGATTAGGAAGCAAAAAAAAATTGGACTCAATGAGAGACCTTATTCGCATTTCCGGTCCTGATATCTTGTTGATCCAGGAGACAAAAATGGAGGAAGAAAGCTTCCTCTAGTTAGCTCATCTATTTTGGAAGAGTGGTGAGGGTCTGGCTAAAAGTGCTAGGGGCGCTTCTGGTGGGGATAGGCACTTTATGGAAAAAGAGGCCTTTGATTTAATCCATTCCACTTCGCATACTCATTGGATCCTGTCTATTCTTCTTCACAAAGAATCAGGCATGCAGGTAAGCATTTTTAATATGTTTGTTCTTGTTTTGATGATGGAAAAAAGAGACTGCTGGCAAAGTATTCAAGATATTTTATCTTCTCAAAATCCGGAAAACATCATTCTAGTAGGGGATCTAAATATTACTCTCAATTCCAAATAATAAAAAAAGGTGGCTCTTTATTCAGAGACCCCTTAAGAGAGACAATGGAAGATGTCATGAGGGATTGGGATCTTGAAGACATGAAGCCAAATCGGGGCAATTTCACGTGGTCCAACAGAAGAATTGGACCAGGTCATATTGTTGCCAGGGTCGACACGTTTTTAGTTCAACAATCCTTTGTTTTTCTTGGATTCAAATTGGATTCTCTCATCTTACCTTTTAGCATGTCGGATCATAAACCGATCTCGTTGGACTTTACTGAAGAAAAAAACTTAGGTCCCATCCCCTTCAGATTCAACCCTTGCTGGATTAGTCATGATGGGTTTATGGATCTTGTCGACTCAGTTTGGGATGATCCAGTATTTGGATCCCCATTCTTCATCTGGGAAGAGAGCTGAGAAGACTTAAAAGAGATCTTAAGGCTTGGGCTAAGTCTTTAAAATCCCCTTCTGCCCACAGACTTGAAGCCCAACAAAATTTGGAAAATCATCAAAGATCGCAAGAAGAACAGTGGATGGATTACTCCAGCCTAGAAAAGGAAGCCAATATTCACTGTATCCTCCAAGCTACATGTAGGAATAAGGAAGAAAAGCTCAGATAGAAATCTAGATGTCTTTGGCTCAAAGCTAGAGATCAAAATTCTAGCTTCTTCCATAAGCAAGCAGAAGGACCAAAAAACTTCAAAGCTGTAAAGGAAATCCAGATTCAGAGTCATTCAATCTAGGAGTTCAAATAAATAATAAAGGAAGCTCATGACCATTTCCAAAAGGTTTATTCTGAAGAGGACTCTCATCCCCCTCCCCTGGGATCTCCCATCCTTGACTCAGTTCCCCTTCTGATCCATCGCTCCTCAAATAGAAATCTAATCGCTATGATTTCAAAAAAAGAAGTAAAGCAGGCCCTGGTGGCTATGGAACCTGACAAAGCACTAGGACCGGATGGATTCACAACTAGATTTCTCAAAGCGTGCTGGAAAACTATCAAACATGATCTGGTTAAAATGGTCCATAAGTCTCATTCCTGTGCAAAACTTGGAGGGAGTACCAACTCGGCCTTCCTCGCCCTCATCCCCAAGGAAAAAGGAGCTACCTCTTTTGATAGATTCAGGCCTATATCGCTATGCAATATTGGATACAAAATCATAACCAAGGTAATAGCTAATAGGATCAAAGAGGTGCTGCCCTCCATTATTCCAGAAAATCAAGGAGGCTTCGTCAAAGGGAGGCAGATCACTGGCAATATAATTTTGGTCTAGGAAGCAATTCTCTCAAGCATCAAGCACCGGGGAAAAGGTATGGTTATAAAACTTGACTTAGAAAATGCCTTTGATAGAGTTAGATACAAATTTATGTTCTAGGTTATGCATAGATTTTGCTTCAATCCAACTTTCATCAGATGGATCCAAGCCTGTATCAAATCCCCTTGGATTTCCGCCTTGGTGAATGGGCATGCAACAAATTTCTTTCAATCTTCCCTTGGACTTCGTCAAGGCTTCCTTCTCTCTCCCATGCTCTATGTTATTCAAGCCTCTGTTCTCAGCTTTCAGCTAAACTTCTGTCAGCAAAATAATGAGCTTCTTGGAATTCGCATTGCATGAGGTGTTAAGGATGTGAACCACGCCTAGTTTGTCGATGACACTATCCTCCTGGGGGGAGAGAGTGTGATATCAACAAGGATTTTTAAAAGGGAACTAGACTTGTATCAAGAAGCCTTGGGTAGTCTCATCAACTACAACAAGAGTCAAATCCTTAGCTGGAACTTCAAACCTAGAGAAATGGTGGACATTAGTAGAATCCTGGGCATCAATGGTAAAACTCAGTTGGATGATTTCAAATACCTGGGGGTCCCTATTTTCAAATCTGCCACAAAATCCTCCTCCTAGCTCCCAATAATTGATAAAATTATAAACAGGATAAGTACTTGGGGAGGAAATTGGTTGAATTCGGCTGGGAAGGTAGTTCTTATAAAAGAAGTCTTATCTAATATCCCAATTTACCAATGCTCCATTCTGCTCACTCCAAAAGGTGTCCTGTCCAGTATTGAATCTTTACTTAAAAAATTCCTCTGGAAAGGTGGAAAGAAAAATGAACAAGCAACTCTCCCTGGTCAGCTGGGAAAAAGTGGCCAAGCCACTGATGCATGGTGGACTGTAAATTAGGCAGTTGGATTTGCAAAATTTAGTGCTAGGAACCAAAATTATTTGGAATATAATATTAGGTAAGCTATCGTGGTGCAAAGCATCCCTTTGGAAAAAATATTTTTCCAACGGTTGCCTTAGATGCTTAGACAACCCCACGTGTGCAAGAAAGGGATCTACCATCCTCCCTATTCTTCTGAAAGCTCTTCCCTTATTCTCTACTAAGATCACATGGATTTCTGGGAATGGAAAACATATTAATGTATGGGAAGAGGTGATCATGGGTGACCCCCTGCTGACCCAGCTTCAGGGAATGGGGAACCGCAAAGAACACATGCAAAGAAGGAACTTGAATACCATTTGGGATATTTAAAAATGGAGTCTAGATGGCTCCTAGAAGAGATGGGAAATCCCATGCCCAAATCATTTGGAAAGTACTAAGGAGAAGCTGCTCAGAAATTTAAAAGGGAAATCCCCTGAATCCAGTACAACCAAAGATTCAAGAGGATGGGGGAATAGGTCTGGTAATTATTCTACCTCAGCAGGATACAAGTTACTCTCGTGCACCGGAAATAATGAGAATCCTGCCATATGGAAAAGCATTTGGGCTGTCAAAATCCTCCCTAAAATAGACTTCTTCGCACGGACAGTTATCCACAACAAAATTCTCACTGGGGATAATCTAAAGAAAAAAGGCTAGGAAGTCCCAATGAGATGTCCCTTCTGCCTCAACAATGAAGAAAATGCTGAGCATATTCTCATCTCCTGTTAATATACTAGATATGTATGGAAAGCATCCCTTCCTAAGAAGGCTAAGCTCCATTCTGGCAGCCTTCCGGATCTCTTTCTTAATTGGGCCTCCAAATCTCCCTTCAGTCTCAAATAAAAAAGAACCAAATCATGTTGGATGGCACTGCCAAAGGTCATTATTTGGAAGATTTGGTTGGAAAAAAACTCCCGAATCTTCAGAGGGAAAAAATTGAAAGCTGAGTAGGTTTCCTCAAAAGTTCACGTATTTTTGGGTGACTATCTCTCTTAGCTTTGGATCGATCCCTGCTCCATTCCCCCTGACAATGATGGTTGGCTGAATAGTATGGCTCCTAATCTCCACTTGGCATGCCCGAGGCTCAAGGAAGGAAAATCATGGGAGATTAGGATGGAGGAAAAGGAGCTCAAATCTTGGCTTAGACTCCTGAAGACGAAGATCATGTTCATGGATGGTGCCTCTAAAGGCAATCCTAGGGCGGTAGGGAGCTTGGAGTTTTTATCACTCTGGAAGGACTCTTGGAAACCTCTTTCGCTTGGGGTCTAGGATCGAAAACTAATAACATGGCTGAGGCCCTGGCACTATGGAAGGGGCTAAGGATTTCCAAGAATCAAGGTACCAATGAGCTAACTCTTCTTAGAGACTCGAGAATTATCATTCAAGCAATGAACAAGAACCTTATTCCGAACCAAATGCATCTCAAGCGACTAATCCATAAAATCAAGGTACTAGCACTCACTTTCAGTAAAATAGAGTTCTACCATGTGTTGCGGAAAAATAACAAAGATGCCGACCAAGCAACAAACTTGGGTTCCTCTCTTAGTCCTGGAGAGCTAAAAATCAATGGTTCTGGCTCTATCTTCATTCCCCCATAGGACTGGGGTTAAGTCCTTGAGGCCTCCCCTCTCATGGGCCCCAAGGAAGAGGTTTGAAATGTGTTCACATGATCCAAAGGCAGGTGGAGGCATGTGAGTACCTAGCCAGTCGTTAGCTAGAGGGAGGAGTTTAAATGCGCACCAAGGATCTATTCCCTCAACTGGTGCAAAAACACTGGATGTCTCGTCGAAGCTGGGGAAATTGAGTGAGTTCATGGTAGGTTTAATGGCTCGCATGATGGGTGATATGGGGTTGACAACGTCCCTATGTGGTAATGATTTTATTCAGTGGATGAGAAAGGAAGGATGCTCCATTGGCATTGTCTGCAAGGTTAAAAACGAGCATTTACAGGAGTTTTGCTGTTGTCTGGTGAATGGGAAGGATATTTTGATTATCAGAATGGAAGCTGGGTCTGCATCCTCCAATGCATCCTCAGCCTCAAGGCCTGTGGTGGTGATTATCAGGGAAATGAAGCATGACATCAAGGTGTTGCAGGACCAGGTTGATGCTATTGATACTGAAGGTGGTCAGAGATTGGAAAACGTGGATAAGGACTTGGAGTATCTGCGGAAGAAAATAAGGTGCAAGGTTAAGAGGTCCGAGAATGTGGTTATTGGACTGATAGTAGAGCTGTAAATCAAGGTAGACAAACTCGCCTTGAACCTCATCAAGCACGAAGCTCCTCCCAATCCAGGTTCTTCGTCCAGCTCTGAAGGGAAGTTTAATTGAGAACTATGGACTGTCTTTTGTGTTGCATGACTTGTTTTGCTAATTTTCCCTGTATATCCTTCTGGACTCTTGGATAGGACAAACTTGGTTAAAATAATTTTTCCCGTGTAGTCTGAAGTTCTGTTTACTGTTACTATTTTCAAAAAATATTGTTTCCTGGTTAATGAAGAATGGTACCTCTTTGCCGCTTCCATAAGGGCGCATATAGAATTCTAAACCTATGTTGTCGCTTCCATAAGGGTGTATGTTGAGACTCTGAGCTCCTTTTGCCTCTTCCTCAAGGGAATTTTGTAAATCTGGTTCTGTTTTGGTGGTTACACCACTCTTTTAATATATCATAACCGTTGTTGTAAAAAAAAAAAACTATTGAGTCCTCTGACAGTGATTTAGACAAGGTCTTAGTTACCTATAGTCAAGTAGAGTCTAATCAATTCGAATTTCCTCATGTGGATTCGAATTGCATGTGTCTATTTAAGCCATTGTACTTCATTGTAATTACTATCTAATTACTCTTTGATTAATGAAAAGCATTCACAGCTGCAAGCCATTTTTGCACTGTTTCATTCTTCAANTTCCACAGATCTATGTGCTCAATTTAATATGGTATTAGAGCCTTGACAGATAAGGCACTTCTCCTCCTCAAATCTCCTACTGGATCAATTTTGAGCAAAATAGTCCTTCCAGCTCTGCACCAGAAGCAACAGGTTTACCACTTAAGCAAGGAATTGTTGATCAAGCTTGATTGAACAATTATGCTGGATGTGATGAAAACCTGAAATGTGCAGGCTGTTCGACCTTACTTTTTATTTTTGTGTAATTGCTGGTACAAATTCGAATGGATTCATTAGTTCCTCTTCTCACCCCATTCACAAGCTATTCAGAATGGAAGATGAAGATGACTGCATCTCTAAAGAGACAAGATTTCTATGAGGTGTCTATTGGACTTGGTGAAGAGTCCTATGAGAGTAAGAATGATTGGATGAATGCATGTGATGGGGATTTTGGAACAATTGGTCTGACTTTTTCTCCTATCTTGCGCTACCTAAGTAGATCTATTGAAGATTCAAAGGAACTCTAGACAATATTGGACAGAAGCTTTGGAAAGATTGATGAGGATCATAATAGTACTTTGGAGAGCACATAAAGCACCATAAGAGTTACTGATCCAAAATTCTTGGCCTCTACTCTCTCTGATAAATTTGTTCAAGATGAAAAAGAAGCAAAGTCCTCCTCCAGTGGTTTTACTTTGAATTATGTGCAAAATTTGCCAGTAATTGATTTCGAAAGTGAAGAGAAATTTGATTTTTCTCCCTCTAATGTTGCTGATGGTGTGAAAATATGTAATAACTTGGAAATTTTGGAAGAAATATCAGATTACTAGAGAAATCCATTCGCTCCCCATGATCTATATCTTCCAGCAAATTCCCGTAGGATTGCATGCACAAAAATTCAGAATTTTGAAGAAGAAGAAAGCTGTGCATCCACCGTCTCAGTTGACCATTTCTTTACATCTGATATGAATCTTATTGGATCTTATATGATCTTATTTGGATCTTATTTTATATTTCTTGGTTCAATATTTCAAATTCATAATCTTTCAGTACTACTTGTAGCTGTTCTCATCAACGATGTGAAGAAACAAGTACCGCAAGTCTCCTACAAAGTTGTTGTTGGGGATTTGATTTCATTTCACAGTTTTGGATCTGTTGTGAACCTATTTATATCTGATTTACTTTCTGATCTGATATTTTTTTATTCAAATTTTAAAATCCAAGAGCTTTCAGTCATGCTTGTAGCTGCTCTCACTAATTTCGGTGTGAAAAATCAAGTACTGCAATTTTTCTTAAAAACTATTGTTGGGGATTTGGTGTTAGTTTCCTCTAATGAGGTTGCTGATATTTTATTTTGTGAATCATTATATATTTTTGAAGCTATATCATACTATGTATTTCAATCATTCACTCTCCATAGTCCAGTGCTTCTCTACCATTGATCACATGCTCATCCCCTCACAGAACTAGTAAAGAGGAAGACATGATGCATCTGTCTGAACACTTACTCCTAACACTTGGGGATAATTTTACCACTCATGGTGTGCTGTTCATGGCTGCAACATATCACTTTATTGAGTGTTCCTCACATGTTCTGAATCCTCAAGAACCTTTTCTCAGTTATCAGTTGATTTCAGTTGCTCTACATGGGTCCAGTCTTCATCCAGCAGCTGTCTATATTTCTGATTTAGTTGAGCATATCATTATTCTTCTAAAGGGGAATATTCCTCCATACATAATGATGGAGAGGTTCACACGCCAGGCCCCAGGATACCTGTGCACAAAAGAACCAGATTGATCCTAATTCTACCTGCTTAATTAGAGGGGTTTTTTTTTCCCATGTGGTTTTTTCCCCAGCTCCTTGTATTGAGCAGTTACTTTAATTTACTTGATGTAATGGGTGACCTATGGTCTTAGTTACTAGGGCCTATAGATTGTCCAATTTAGCATTCAAGGGGTGTTAGTATTATTAATCCTCCCTTGTCCAATTTGATCATATGTCTAAATCAGGAGTCATGTCTAAATCGGGAGTCTATTTTTAGTCTATTTTTAGTCACTAGCACCATTAGCTCCACTTGGCATAATTGGTGCACATGTTCAAGTTACTAAAGTGTGGGGAGCACTAATTGAGGCCTACTACCACTGATTGCACTTGCATGCATTAGTTTAGGAGCCTCCTAGATTAATTCCTACAAATTAGGAGCCACTGGGAGTGCCGATACCAACCTTCATCAGTTGATTTCAGTTAGTGACTAGTCAATCTAAGTTAGGAGTCAGTTACATTCAGTTCTATTCCTCTACATTTAGTTAGCGCTAGGTTTGCATGGCTGCATGCAGGAGAGGCGTATTTCTCACCTACCACAGTCAGTTAGCCTCAGTCAACACTAAAGTAGACACTGGAGTTTTGTTTTAGAACTCCTTTGAACTCTGGTAATGGTTTAGACAATGTTAGTTAACTATTGAGTCCTCCTATAGTGATTTAGACAAGGTATTAGTTACCTACAGTCAAGTAGAGTCTAATCAATTCAAATTTCCTCATGTGGATTCGAATTGCATGTGGCTATTTAAGCCATTGTACTTCATTGTAATTACTATTTGATTAATGAAAAGAATTCACAGTTGCAAGCCATTTTTGCACTATTTCATTCTTCAATAACTGAGTAAATTGTGTGATCTATCTTGTGAGTTGTGTGTTTGTCCACATATCTATGTGCTCAATTTAATATACATAAACACAGTAATTACATCCATGGATAAGAATATTCACAATTACACATGCAATGGACGAGAAATGGATATTTCTATTAATATGAACATAGATACAAATGACAACCTATGTCGGCACCTCATCGAAATCGAGAAATCGAGTACCTCCACCTGGGCCTCCACCACTTTAGTCCTCCATTGAAAGGCAAGATCACAAAGACAAAGGCAAGCTTGGGAGATAGCACTAATGGATTCTTCAAGGACTAAGGGATGCATACTCAAGTATATAAGAATGGGGCACGATTCCACTACAATATCTCTTATCTCCAAAGTTCTCTCTCCTTCAATGCTTCATAATAGCTCAATATATAGCCCCTCATCAAGAAGTGAAGGGTCAAAATGGAGCGTTTCCCCGCATATGGAAGGACAAGGATCAAGTTATTCTTTACTTGATGGGGGAAAACTGCAAATATTTTTTTGTTTTTTAGCATAAATCCCAATTGAAATGCCAATCACGAAATCTACACCTCGACATTGACATGTAAAAACATTAACATTTAATAAGTCAATATTGACGTTGACATGTCGACATTGGAACCTCAACATAGACATGTAAATACATTAACATTTAATATGCCAATCCCGACATTGGCATGTCGACATCAACACTTTGGCACATAAAGCTTGGTAACGTCTTCTCTGATTTCAAATATTTAACACTTAGCCGTTTCAATAAAATGACGAAGGCATTATTTAAGTTTGAAACTTAACAATTAAGATTTGAACTTAACAGTTTTTTTGCCTTGTATCGGCACTAAAACCTTTTCCATTTATTTTAACACTTATTCGTTTCAATAAAATGAATTAAACCACTATTTAGATTGAAACTTAATATGTTCTCTGCCTCAATTCAACACTGAGACTTAGTCCATTTAGGAACCTCCAATAGCTACGATTATTCATTCCATTTATTTCAACAACTAGAAATAACAACAATTCTTCAATAAGGATTGATTTTCTTTTAATTTAGAAATACATCTAATTATAAGTCTTTTTAGCATCATGGTTCAACTGTGCAATACAACTTTCCATTTTATGCTTTCACAAACAACAACATTTTCAAATACATTGAATTATAAACATAGAACATGATAAATATGTGAAATTCAAGCCACATTCTTCAATGGCTATGCAATCACTAATAAAAACATAAGGCATTCTACCCCTTTAACCAGTCTATGAGAAATGGAAAACCAATGGCATGCTACATCCATTAACCAAATAAAATTTCCTACAACAGCTTAAAAACTCCCAAAAGAACTCTTGCATGTTGAACTATGTTGTGTTCAATTATAGCTATGCTTGATGCACAAGAAACTCTCATCCCATTTTCTATGATTCTTATGGTTGTACATGCAAAGAAACCGTACTACCATGCAATTCACAACTTCCATATATCCATCGGTATGAGAATGTAACACGATCAACATAGATAGCTATATGTAGAGCTGCTGCTAGAGTGTTTTCCAAAAAGTACTGCTGACAAATATGGAATCTTTGTTGGTGATGATTGTAGTTGGTAACCCATAATGTTTCCAAACATGCTCAAAGAAGATATAATAAGACTGTTGTGCTATTGTAGTCTTCTTTCAAGGAATGATAATAGTCATTTTAGAGAAATTTTCAACCACTATTAGGATTGTATCATGATGGTGTTTGGTGATAGGATATCCAGTCAAGTAATCCAAGAAAATGGATTCCCATGGTCGAATTGGAATGAAAAAGGGTGTATATAAACCCTATGATCGATTTGATGGCTTGGAAATGGAACATACCACACATGACTTGATATATTTCTCAACATCCGTCTTGATTGAATGCTAATATAACAACTTCTAGAGTACTATGAGAGTCTTTTTCACTCCAAAATGGCCTACTATTTTGTTGTAGTGTGCACCCTAAATAAGCCTTTGTCTGTGCTAACCTATAGGTACACAAAGTTGTCCAAGTTTATAAAGTTAATTGTCCTTCAAGTGGTGGTCGAGATCAATCGAATGACCTATCTGGAGTTTTCAATACATTGAGGAGAAGTCAATGTATTTTTCATATAGTCAAGGCCAAGTAATGGTGTTATAACCATGCATACTTAACAATGTAATAAGTGAAGTGATTGGTGGTTAGTTAAGGAAATCAACTAGTGCAATGGATTTTCATTTTCAATGCTTAGTTACCAATTGAAATTGGTGTACATAAATAATTTACTTGACTTGTCTCGCTATTTGTAACTTATATTGTGACAGAGTGAAATGTAGAGTTTTATGGTCCATATAAATGGTTGTTTCTTTTCCTATAATGTAGTATTTGCATTGCTTATGTACTTGTACAATGACATAAAGTTCCCTTACATAATTCTAATACTTGATAATAGTTTCACTAAAAGTTTATGAATGGATTTCCATTAGATGACTTTCCTGAGTGATCACGGTGCCCATGGCATAGTTTGATGTGTTGGTGTCGGTTTCAAATGGTTGATGCAAATCAGGTAGCACAAGCACTAGAGACACACAAAGCTTTTTATTGAGCCGTTCAAAATCTTTTTGTTTTGTTGTTGTCTATATAAAAACTCTCTTTCCACCTTATTTAATCCACTGATTCATTGGCCAAACTACGTGGTTGAATCCCGTCACAAATCTACGATAGAAATTTGCTAAACCAAGGAAACTCCTTAGTTCATGAATGTTTCTTATAGTGGGTCGTTCCCCCATGACTTGTATATTTTATGCGTCGACTCGAATGCATGTTGAGTTTATAACATGGCCCAATTATTTGATTCTCTTCATTGCAAAATAGCACTTTTGCGAGTTCAAGTAGAATTTGTGTTGTTCGACAGTGTTAATCACTTGTTGAAGTTACTGCAAATGCTCATCCCATGATCTACAAAAAATCAGTATGTCATCTAGATAAACAATAACACGTTTGCATACAAAATGTCTAAGAACATGATCCATATATCTCATACAATTTACAGGTGCTTTAGTTAACCAAAAGACATGACTAACCATTCAAATAGACCTTCCTTGGTTTTGAAAGTAGTCTTCATACATCTAAGGACTTTATGGGAATATGATGATATCCTAACTTGAGGTCGAGTTTGGTAAATAATTTAGCATCTTTCAAATATTCAAGTAAATCATCTATTATAGGAAGAGGATACTGACTCCTTACTGAAATTTTATTGATATCCATGCAGTCGATGCACATGCACCATGCCCCATTTTTCTTAGGGACTAGAACGATTGAACTTCCATAAGGAGAGGCACTAGGTTGAATATTTCCTTTGTCGATCAAGTATTGAATTTGTATACAAATTTATTCATTCTCTAAAATAGAGCTCTATAAACAGATGCATTAGGTAATGAAGAACTAGGAACAAGATCAATGGATTGTTTTACCTAGCAATGTGGCGGTACTCCAATTGGATCTTTGATTGCATCTTTGTATTCTTCAAGTACTCTATCAACTTATTGTTGTTGTTGAGAGTAGTGGTCAATGGAGATTTGGCTAGTTGATTTTATCCTCTTCAAATGTCGGGGTTTGATCATCAACAACATGATTTTATAAGCATGGTTGATAAAAAATTTGGCTTGTTTTGATGAAACCATTTCGACTATCAGCATGCATTGATGTTCAAGAATTCCATACCTTTGATTCTAGATTTTAACAATCACTTTCTGTGGTCTGGATTGATAATTTCCATGTATGTCCATAAGTAGGGTTTCCCAAACATTACATTATTTACTAAGAGCGGTGCTATATCACAGAACACCTAATCAAAAAATGACTTGATGAAGTCGACAATTTTGCACTATCAGGTGATCCTGATTTCTTGTCCATCCTTCATCCAACCAATGTCGTAAGGTTGTTAATGTGGGGTACTAACAAGACCCAATTTATTCACAATGTATTTAGAGACAAAGTTCTTTTGAATACCATTGTTCATAATTAAATGCAATAGGTTATTATGTAACCATATATGTGTATGGAATAGTCATTCTATTTCCTCTAATTCATTGACGATGGTTGAGTTCATGAGGGTTGTCGAATTCAATGCTAGTAGAGTCAAGGATTTTGGATATGATTCCATGATAGATTTCTTGGTTGAGCCTAAGTCAGAGGTAGACATCTGCATCAAGAATGTATTTCGAGCTTTGCATTCAGATGCATTATGCCAAGTTGAACGATGGAAATCATACCATTTCGCTACAGGAGGATGTTTGCTATGTTTTCCCTTATCTTTATTAGAAGGCTTCTTACCATGATCTTGCTTCTATGAAGTAGTCCAAGTATACAATTTTGACTTGTCAGAGTCATTGGTTGATTAAGGTTTATTATCAAAATGTCGACTTGTTGGTTCGGTCAAGAACCATCCTTTCACCTTTTATTTCCCCTCAGTCTTGATGGCGTAATGGAATGCTTCTGGGAGAGTTTCAATAGTGAGAAATTAAATCTCTAGTCGGATATAAGGTCCTAATCCACTGATATACTTCAAAAAAAGTAACTTTTATTCCTCCTTAATACCATGTCGATCCAATAGTCAGTGGAATTCATTAGTATAACTTTGCACAATATGATATTTCCATTGTCTTAACAACTGCCACTTATTAGTGACTATTGTTCTATTTACTTTGGTGGATTAAATCATGTCCTAACATGTTCAACAAATTTTGCCAATTGGTCAATGGGGTGACCTTTTTCTTCCTTTTTAGTTAAAATATTTTCCCAGCAATAAAGTATAGAAGTTGACATATTCAGAGATGCAATGATGTTTTTCTTAACCTCAATAAGATGATTCATAGAGAAATAAGACTCTAATTGTTGTATCTAGTTGTCTATAGATTCTGTATCGATATTTCCTTCCAAAATTGTTACATCCAAGCTCATTTGTACCTTGAAGGGTCTAACCCTGTCGAAGGAAGATCTTGTTGGGTTTCTAAATGAATTTGATCCTAATGAATTGGGATTCCATGAAGGTGGGTAACACTTTTTGGCCAAATTTGGCGACGAAAACCTGATTTTTTACTCATGTGCTAGATAGAAGCCCTCAAAACGCATATATGCCATGTGAATTTCGACTTGTAGTAAAAAAAAAAAATTGTAGAATATTATGTTGGATTCCCAATGATATTTAAAAAAAAAATTTCGATGTCATTTAATGTTTGAAATTTCGAATTTAATAAACTTTGTGACCTTAAAAATTTGAAGAAGTTAATAAGTGGCTCGTGTCCCACCCCAATAATTCAATCTTACATTAATAATTTTATATATGTGTGTGTGTGTGTGTGTGAGCATGATCTACACAACATGAACTGTGGTCTGCATATTTTTTTGTTAACTTATTTCACAATATACAATTATTTATTATTTTTTGAAAGTGACCACATCTGATTTCAACATCATTTTATACACGTGTGTTCATCCTAGCTTTTTTTTCACTGCTTTCAAAAATTGAAAAACCAAAGATACCCTTTTGAAGAGGACGCGTCGATGTGTGGGTTGTGCATTTTTAAGAAATTTTAGGATGTGTATTTTTTACCCTGTGGATCTTTCTTTGAGCAGCTTCAAAGTTGTTGTCAGGTTTTCTAAGTGTAAGTTTTAGAACGTATTAAAAAAAACCCATATGAATGCCAAAACACATGCATGATACCTTAATGGATAGAGGATTCGGTGATGAATCTATCGGTATAAACTCCACTCAGTTATGTGCCATGAATGGCAAGGTTTACACCCCTGTAAGACATAGATAAATATTGATTTTCCTGTGAGAGGACTAATTCTATGTTTTTTAGGCCCTCTATCGAGGTATTAAAATACCTCGATCGAGTTTTTAATAGTATCTCGATCGAGGGTTTATTAGACCATTGATCGAGGGTCTAATAAACCTTTGATTGAGCTACTAATAAACCATCAATCGAGGGTCCCCGCGGCCTCTTTTTATAATTTTTTTGCATAGGGACCTCGATCGAGGTCTTAACACCTCGATTGAGGTTTTATTAAACCCTCGATTGTGCTTCTGCTAAACCCTCAATCGAGGTTCTAACACCTCAACCGAGGGTTTAGCAGAAGCTCGATTGAGGGTTTAAGAAAAACTCGATCCAACGTTTGTTAAACCCTCAATTGAGGTGTTAAGATCTCGATTGTGTGTTTAAAAATTGCTCAATTGACATACTTTTTTGTGTTTTTACCGAAAGCGCCTTTCCGAAAAGTGTAACCCAACTCCATGGATGCACCCATAATTCAAGCAAGGATCTCAATGAAATGCTCATACATTTTAGTTCTTTGTCGAGCGAGTGCTTTCTCTATTAGTTGTTTTGTTTCACTATGAGGAGGTCTATCCTTTTCTTCACTTTCCATCTTTGGTTTAGGGTTTAGAATTGATAAATACTCAGAGGTCGAAGGTAGAGGAAATTTAAATTACTGCATCTTAGAGCATGCTTGAACATGCATAAGTTTGCTAGCTATGCAACTAGTGTTTAAGCAAGGCTAGAATAGACTAGAGTGATTTGATACCAATGATTTGTGTCACCTAGGAAGTCGACAGGAGGAAAATAGAGTGGAATGAATGATTCAAACCTTGTTATGTTGAAAACAAATAATATTAAATTGAATAAGAAAACTAATGTAGGTAACAACCAAATAGAAAACGATTGAAAGAAATATAAATGAGTACCAATCACATCAAAATACAAGTTAGGAATTTAAGATGGAGAAAACCAAGGGTGAAAACTATGGTTTTATCACGGTTTTATTGAGTAGTAATTTGTAGGATATAAATCTCCTAAGTCTATAACAAAAACCCTATATCAAGGTGTATTGAGTCTAAAGACTCATTCACATGAATGAAGGTCGAATGAAGGAACCTTGAGGAACCAATCGATCCTTCTCTTCCGGGACTTGTCTTAGTGCAAATCAGGAACACATAATCCTTTCATATTTGGGATTACATGCATATATACAAATCTGAGGGATGATGGGGTTCCTTTTTGTCGTGTTTTAGTTACAAAGAAGCAATTAGAACTTGGATGTGGCGACCAATAAATTTCTTTCCATCTTCTGACTAGAAGAGGATGAAGAGACACCACTTTCATGTTAATGATGTCTTTCTGATTCCTTATGACTATTCATAATGTCGAATGGCATGTGTTTGATTCATCAAATGTCATAGGGAATGTATGATCTACAAATATTGAAAAATATTGCATGAATTGATTAAGTCGATGGATTGATTAATCCACAAATTCGATTGAGTTGATGGATTGATTGATCCACAAATTCAACTAAGTTGATGGATTGATAAATCTACAGAGTCGGTCGATTCGATGGATCAACTGATCCATATATTTGATTGATTTGTTTCAACTGAGATTTGACCAAGGAGTTGACTACCACTAGGAATAAGTCGAGTCTTGGAATGGATCAAATAATTTCTTTCAAATTATGCTCATCCATACTTAACTGCAATGCTTTTACTTAATATGTTGGATCAATTTCCTTTCATATCACAATAAAACAAATATAAATTTATATTTGTCACGTTATAAAAGTGCAAATATTTAAGCTATTACTTGTACTTAATACACTACATAAATTTCCTTTTGTATTGCAATATAAAAAATCTAAATTTCAATTTATCAAGCTTTAAGAGTGCAAATATTTAAGCTATTGTTATTAGAGGGTTTAGTTAGAATATGCGTAGTAAGCAAAAACATGCTTGGATCTATCAATATTGTAATCTTAAATTTACATATGCCAATTTTTATTGATCAAACATAAAAATCCGAATGCCAAATTTATAAGTATCAACTAAAGATACTTGGTTATGTTTTGAACATTTAAAAAAGGTTAAAAAATACTTTCGAGAGCATTAGTCACTCGTTAATGTACATCCGTATAGGTATGGATGTCCTTCTCTTCTTATGTCATGGATACATTGTTACCGCATGGAAAATTTTAGGGGCAAAATTTAGTCCATGGGCTAATTTTCCATGTTATTTTCCAAAAGAAGCTTTACCAATTTCCTTTTTTTTTTTTGAAATGATTCACCTAAATTTGACAAGATAAAAACATTTTACACTAAACATCACCAAAATTGTCTAGAAACTATATAAAATCTTTAAAAATTTGAATAATTTTATAAAAATGTTGCCAAACATTTTTTGGTTGAAATTTTAAGAATTAATATGATCTATTAAAGTTTATAAACTTCAAGGAAATTATTGATTTTTTGCAATATGCCCAATATGGATTCTCGAAGATATTCATTCAGACACACATGTTAGATCATAAAATTTGCAACACTAGTAACTAGTATGAAACTAGTTTTGACACAACTAGTCACTAACACTGATAAACCCTCCCAAGGATTGAATAAGTGAAATCGGGGTTCATGTATGAAATATATAAGGTATGAATAAACAAGGACAACATGTATGATCTAGAATTGGAATCCTATGCACAATGTATTGGTACCTTTGAGGTTTCAAACATAACCAAGGATAAAGTCTACTTCTATGCTTCTGGGTGCACCAGCATATGCACACTAGATTCATATGCTATAGAAGGTGAATAGGAAGGTATTTGGGAATATGGAGATATATTGGAAACATGGAACATCAATGGATCCACAAATTTTCTATTGGGGATCTTTCACTATGGTTTGGATTGCCAAACTAATTTTTCTGTTGTCTTTTCCAAAGACATTACAAAATTTACTAAAATATTATACAAATCATGGATTGGTTTTGGGATGGTCTTAATAACATACATGAAATTTTAAAACCAAAATTAGACTTATATAATGCATTTAATTACAAATTCAATAAAACTAGCTATTTGGACTGTTTGACTAGTTAAGTCCCAGGAAAGCTCAAATATACTTAAAGGATATTGAACTGATGTTCTAAGTATTGTAATGGATTAATTGAATACATAGTGACTAAATAAATATTACATATCGAAAATGGTTGAGTGGAAGTCAATAAAACACTTGCATTATGAAAACTAGTCCGATTTTAGTGCAAATCTAACACAGGGAAGAAAATGGATTAATAACTCAGAGTTGATGGAAGTTTTGAAGCATGGTTCTGACATTAATTATTGCATAGGATTAAAATTACATATAATATTCTTAATAATGGCCTTTACATCAATCTGGGTGGACATAGACATCCTCCAATACACATTCAATGTGAAAATCACATTAATACATATGAATTTGACCTTCAAGGATTCAAATTATGTTATGGCCTTGAAATATTATATAATAAAAGTTAGGGGACTGAAAGGGACACAATTCTGGTGGATGTAAGTCTTCCCCTTTGAACTATGCTCGATTCCTCAATTGGATGGTGGACAAAATGCCTTCATTGGAGAAATTTATACCACTGAACTACATTCTTCAATTGATCTTTTGGTGGATGAGATAAAAACCATGAACCTGTAACAAAACAACTTGAATGGTTGGTGCACATCACCTAAATGAAGGAAGGGGCACATATCCCAAGCACAAATCATCATAAGAACTCATAGACAAACATACATAACCAAAACTTGTAAAATGGAGTTGGAATACTTCTTTTATAGACCATTGTCTTTGGAATTAGACCCTCATTGGTTAATTAACCCTTGGGTTCAATTTTTTAGACTTGTGGATCCCCCCTTTACCTCACTTATGCAACCTCAGGAGCTGCCTTGTCCTTTTGGGAAACATCTTGATTACTGCTTTTGTCATGATTTTCTTTGCTTTGGACATTTCCTACTTTATTAATTTTCTTTCTTTTCCCTGATTTTTCTTGCTTTCTATCTTTTATAATGCTTTCTATCACTTTTTTCTTTTTCCTTCATTTTTCCTATCTTCTGCTTTTACACTAACTTTCCTACTTTTGCATATGACCTCGTTTTTACCAATTTTGATCCTCAATTCGATTTGGAAACATATGCTAGTGGATTATCCTCACCCCTTGTTCTTTCCGAAGATTATTTATCCAACTGCTATTAATTGAATAATTACATTAATATAATTTATCCAAAATTGGGTTCCAACATTAATTTTCCAAAGTAATAATTATTCCCTAGTGCTATAAAATAATTAATTAAAATATTGGAACTTGACCCTTTCCACTAATATATTAATTTATCCCTAGCCAATTAACACAGGATTGATAATTAATTTCTCAAATAACCCCCTAGGTGGATAAACATGTGCAAAACTAAGTTACTTTGGCATTTTTTGTCCATGGTTAGTTTTGGGGACATAATAGTCCTCCCCTCCCAAATTGCTTGTCCTAAGCAATTTAAGATCTATAGCTGAACTTAACGAACTTTGGAGTTCCAAATTCCAACCGAACTCAATGGAAGTGCCACCATGTTACTGTTGTGCTACTCTAATTATATATTTATCTCCAAAATTGATTCTAGAATCCCACTGCTTGTGTTGCATCCCATACATCAATGCAAACTAAAATGAACCATCGATTCTTGGATCCCACTGCCACTTCTGCATACTCCCAAACATCATGATCAACTAGAGGAATCTAACATTAGGAAGGATGCCAATATCACACCATCTTAATGGAAGTTTATCACTCCTAATGCAAAACTAAACATTTGTGAGACTATCCCACCAAGAATGGAACTCCTCAATTTGGGGATGAATCATATTAAGTATCTCCAAAATATGAGATCCCATGTGCACGCGAGCACTGAAACTCAAAATACTGCTGCTCCAAAGACAAAGGTGGTTATCCCATATCCATCTATATATACTAAGAACATCATATATCCGCCATATATGCTCATGATTATCACAAGTAGAGTAATATGTATCATATAAATCTCCATAAATGAAAATAGTGATGTCAATCATGTGCCTTTTTATACAAGAAGGGAATGGATAGACACTCCATCCAACCAAACCAAGTGGAAAGCAAATTTATTCCCCAGGTAAAATCATCCAATGGATCAACTCTCTGACACTTGTCAAAGGGTGCAAGCATACATCCAAAGATGTGGAATTTATCCATAGAGGACACCTTGTGCAAGATAGATGTCTCAACAACTTCTCTTGGCAGCTTGCTTGCTTAGCTACCTTCCACCAACCATGAGTATAAATATTTTTGCAAGCAGACTCCATGTGTGACATGTAATCTTCCACCCAATCCAGATGTGGATGAATGACACCAAACATAAGCAATATGTGCATATGTTGTTGATCACAAAACATGCCAATATTAGAGGCATCAATAAATTTACAAAAGGAAATTTTACCTCCTAGAATCTCAAATTGTGAAGCGCATCTATCTATAGGTGGATGGAATTTTTTGCTGTTGGATTCCATGGATTGAAATCAAGATGACGGTTGCTTATTCTAGGAGTGTAATTCACTCAAGTACCTTCTCCATCCATGAGTATTCCTCATCTAGATAAATATTATGACCCCCTAAGAATGGAACTAGTGCACAACTCTAACGGCTCAACTCTATGCCATTAGGTCCACTCAAACAGTGTAAGTGAATGAAGGAGGCATCAACAAATGGAAGTGGATTCCTCTATTGGTACTAGGAAGGGAATGGTTCATTCATCAAGTCATCATGAACACATGTGGGAGCCTCCTACTTATTGTGTGGAACCAACAAGGAAAATTCCTTCACCCCATGTTCATCCCCAAATTATGTGGTTGAATTAGAGATACAGGGTGAAGAACTATGAAACAACCTCATATCTCTGCAATTTTCGTCCACCAAAATTATGGTTGCATATTCTTCATCACTTGCTGGTCCAAATGAGGTGAGATCATCTGACTCTTCCATGGAGAAGATACTCTCTCCATGAAACAACTCAAGTTTTCTCTAGGAAATATCAAGTGCTTGGTTCTCATAAAGCTTGTTTACACACTTCTCAAGCACATGGAAAACTGAATGCATCTCATGATCCACCATCTCAATAAGTTCCTCCATATGATTAAGAATGCAATCAACCTTAGGAGGATGGTTTAATGGTATGTAGGAGGGAATGTGTGATATTTGAAACTTTTCATGAAGTTGTTATATCTCCATCCTGGACTGCTCTATCTCCATATTTCTACATATTTATTTAAAAGTGTATAAACGTTGGTGAATCTTGCCAATTATTTTTTGATGAAATTGCCATTGATGCCAACATGGATTTGCAATGGCCCCACACATAGTCATCGATGCCACCAAGTCCCACTTGCAGTTCCTTGGACCCCTTATAAAGTGGGTCTGAGCCTTAGATTCCTTACAGAGTGGGGTTGTGCCTTGAAGCACCTTGTACCCAGTTGACAAGGTCCATGTACCCACAAGGATGGATCTTGAATCCACCACATTGTTGAAGATGATGAAGACCTTGTAGATGGTGTTTAAGCCCCTGTGGATCATGGAGAATCCCTAGATGATTTAGAGAAGCATTAATGACCAATTCTGTGGTCATTCATGCTCAAATGGTATCATAGTATTCCATGAGAAGACCCAACTACCCCACGTATGATGTCATGATGGATCTTGACCCTTGAGGGTATCCTAGTGTGGTTGAGGTGGTTGAAGAAGCCTATGAAGCCTCTTTCTTGTTGAAGAAGCCCTGATGAAATACTTGGACCCACATTGAGTGGTTTGATGACCTTACAACCCTTGTTGGGGTCATGGAGCTCTTATATGATGTTGGTGACCTTGTATGGTCCTTCACAGGATATGGAACCCATGGACATGTCTTTGGATTGATAAAGAAGGCCTTGAAGAAGCCTATTGACCCACACACTAGATGGTTTATTGGTATTGAATAAATGAAGATGATATGGGCATTTAGGGTTTTGGAACCCTTGGGGATGGCTCTAGGGCATAAGAAAGACCTTGCACCCACTTACATGGTGGCATGATGACACCATGATGATGACATGGATTGTGGTGACCTAAGTTTCTTGTGGACAAAAAATAAAGCATACTAAATAAGGGTCCTTGGTCCTTGGGGTGTTGATGGCCTAATAAGATGGTAAGAAATAAAAATACATAAGGTTGACCATTGAGGTGGTAAGAAAAATAACAAAAATACATAAGGTTGACCATTGAAGTGGTAAGAAGTTTGAAATATGTGGTCATACATATGGATTATGTGGCAGACACCCTATTATATGGAAAAGAAAATACATGCAATTCTTTGGTAAGGTTTGACCATTGAAATGGTAAGAAGTTTACGTGACAATTAAAAGTCAAATTCAAAATTCAAAATTTTAATTAAAAATTAAAATTCTTACCACTCTTACCTTTGAAGACAAGTCGGCCAACATGAAACATGTCCACTTTAATGTGTATATAAACACATCCAAAAACACTCAATGATGGATGTAGAGAAGTGAATTCATGGAGATTGGTCCGAGGTTTTTTCACAGCAGCAGAGGAACAGTTCGGTTTTACAGAGAAAATTTTGGGCATCTTCACTAAAATTGGCATAAATTTCTCATGCTTAATCGGCTCGTTGGAAATATTGTTACAAGGGCCATGTCATGAAATGATCTAGAATTTCTTTTGTTTTTTCTACTTTTTCTTCATATTGTGATCTTCAAAAAGGTATGGTTCATTCTTCTATGTTTCTCTTGTGATGGCCCACATATCTCTCATGGATAGAGTTCATCTTTGATCTTAGTATGTGAGCCTCTATATTGATATATCTATTTGGAGTCATTATTAGGTTATGATGATGATGTTGCATACCTTTATGCTATGATATGATAAACTTTATGATGATAATGCATTTGATAATGATGTACACTCTATGATGTTGTTGCACTCCTATACAATATGATGTACATGATGATGCTCTCCTATGCACTATGATGTATACTTGATGTTGATGATGCATACACATTGCACACTGAGATGATGATGATGCATATTTGATGATGATGATGCATACCATATGATGATGATACATACCTATGATGATGATGCATGATGATGCATGCCTTATGTTCAATGAAAACAAAGCATAATTACTTGTTCGGTAATTGTGTATGATGAGGTGTAAAATGATGTGCATGAGCAATGTATGGTAGTGAAATGACTTATCAATATATAGTGATGACTCAGCAGATGACCAACAATAGAGATGAGCAGCAGTGATGAGCAGTAAAGATGAGCATTAGTGATGAGCAGATTGACCAGCAAAGTGATGAGCAGAGATTGATGTGCATAATAGAGGTTAGTTGTGCAGTAGATCCATATGATTACTTGCAAGAAGAATCTTGCACTTGAGGATTGGACTCATCAAACCCTTCTTAGTTGGAGCTAAGAAAACGAGGTTGTGTCTTGTTATGAGAGTTGGTGCTCTTTTCATCAATTGGTACTAATTGTAATCTAGAATATTGTTGTCTTCCATGTACAATAAATAAAGATCAAAATTCCATTTATTCTTGTGTCTCTTTTGATGTAATGTTTTGCTTAAAATAAGAGAATAATACTAATAATAAGTAAAATAATAAAAATAATACTTTTATAAAATGGATAGCCTGTAAACATCCTTACAAATAACCAAGCCTATTCCTAACCCAACCTACTCAAGGTATCATGGATAATCTTTCCAAAATATATAATAAAAATGTAAAATACAAACCCTTTTCCAACCCCCACAAATCTTTATGGAACATGCTAAACAATGTGAAACACAAAATTAAGCTTTTTCTTCATGGATAATCTTTCCAAAATCTATAATAAAAATGTAAAATAAAAACCATTTTCAAATCCCAATAAATCTTTATGGAACATGCTAAACAATGTGAAACACAAAATTAAGCTTTTTCTTCATGGTGGTATGTATAGAGGTCCCCAATATTCACATTGCTATAACACTCTACCAATCGATTTACCCACGAAGCTTTCTCCTTCTTTATTAGCAATAATTCTCTTCCTTTTAGTTACGCCTTTGTTTTCAATATTTTATTTTAATGACAACTTTTCATTCTTTTTATTATTATTTTTTTAGTGTTCGACTTTTCTTTTAAAGATCTTTCTTAATCCATTATTTCCTCCTTTTTCATTGCTTTATTTATGGATTCTCAATTTTTTTTCCAATGTCATTCTTTTTTAATTGTTTTATTTATGTATTTTCATTATTTCCTCACTCTACTTTTTAATAATAATTAAATTCATTTCTAACTACCTTTTTCTTTTCAATTTTTTTATTTTTATGCTCACTTTTTATTTTTTATAATGATCCTTTTTTAATCTCTTTTCAATTTTTTTTGGGAAATCCATACCTTTTATTTCATCGAAAACTCAAGTGACACTGGGCAAATGGGTCCCCACCCCACCATCTTACCAATGGGCTATTACCAATGGGCTATTAGATTTGATCCATCTTTCCACTTTTTAATTACCTCTCATTCTTAATCTCATTTTAATTTTTTATTTTACTAAACATATTTTTGCATTTAATTATAAATTATATTTATTTTAAAACTTTCCGTAAAAGCTTCTTTATATTTTATTATAAATTTAATTGATTATTAAAACTTTTAATTTTCTTTTTTAATCTATGATGTAAGAATTTATTTAAAAAACATTTAGCATTATATAAATACATTTATATAATGATTAACTGTCACGTCCCCTCCTCTCATCTCGACGATGAAGATGATGTGACCTACACTGTTGTTGCTGTTATAACGAGCAATCCAGCCCCATGAACATGATAATAAAAATGCATTGAATTAAAACATACACAGATGCATAAAAAATGTAACTATACATCGGAATAAAATCATCCATTCAAGCATTCAACATGTTCATAATTCATAAATCAAACAAATACAGTTTCAGAGGTAAATACACAAGATAAATACAAGTGAATACTTATCTTGTAATTGAGCTGGCCCGCAACTAGCTATGTCGTTGCAATGTTCCACCCAACCATAGACCAGTGTGCTCATATATCTCTCAACGGCACCGCCATCCCCGAGCTGGGCATGATTTCCACAAGGAACCAAGGAACAACATGCTTACACACAGCAAGACCATACACCCACAGTCAAGCCAACACACCGTTGGGTTTCATAGACTGTTAAGCCCGAACAATAAACAATTGGGTTTCACGGGATACTACGACAATAAGCCAATAGCACATGGGTTCCTTGGACTTACTCAGTCAAGCCAGCCCTTACATCAAAACACAGTCAACCAACTAACAAATAGGTTCCTTGGACTTTCTCAGCCAAGCCAACCTTCACACCAAAACACAACCAAACCCACTAACAGATGGGTTCCTTAGACTTACACGGCCAAGCCAACCCAAGGCTGCACTTCACAACAAAACACATTTGTTGGGTATGGATAAAAACGTAATGGGAAGCCAAACGAAAAAAAAGGAAACAAGGGGGAAACAACCCTCTGATAGCAAATTCGATTTTAAAGACATCTATGGCCTTCATGTGGGAAGAAACGACCTCTTCAAATACCCAAAACATGGATCTATCCTCCCAGCCATTGAGCATAACCAAAAAAGACAGGTTTGCAACCAAAACGCACTGGTAAAAAGGGGGAAAACACCCCGTGAGAGAAATACGATTTCACAGAACGTTTCTGGGCTTTGTAGCAGCTGAAACGACCTCCATACACACCTAAATCGGGGGTCTCCTTTGCCCATTCACTGAACAACACAAAAACAGGTTTCCCGGGTTGGAGAAATTAGGGAAAATGTAGAAAAATGTGAGGGAAGCTCCCAGGGGCAAAAATGGCCTCTTCAAACCCCAAATTTTTGGCCCCTTTCTTCCCATTCGCCCATCAACACAAAACAAATTTTGGGCATGGAGAAATGAAGATACGGCAACAAATTGTGAGGGAGAGAGCTCAACAAGCTTCAACTACGTGAGAGAGCCAAACGTGAATAGGAATGGGTGAATAATGAAAGATGTGGGTTAATAATGGCTTGGACATGAATTCCCAAGCATTTACTTGCCCAAGCAGTTAAAAACATGTTTTCCAAAAATGGGTGGCTTCCCAAATTAGAATTTGACTCCCATACTCTTCCCATTCCAAGGAAATAACTTCTTCGACCCACTTCTAGATGACTGGGCACAAAAGACAAAATGGGTACTTGACAGCTTGATGGGTTTTCCTTTAGACATTTGGCTTTTCCCCCTCCATATTCCTTGTGAAATCATGCCCCCATCTCTTTAACGTTGCGATGCATAGGTAGTTGTGATATTTTTATTAATTGCATAGTTACATGATGTCTCAAAACATATTGTGCCTGGCTAGCACATAAACCATTGGCATTGATTTTAATTGCTGAAACGTAAAACACTAAATCCATGGTGGGGCCTTTTCCTTGAGCTCCATACCATGATTTATTAACATTATTTACATCATATGCAATTGAATACCATGGGGTCAAAACCGGGGTGTTACATTAACAACCAACCTTGTATTAATAGTAATAATTAAAAATAAAAATTTATACACCCACAAATATTGTTTAAGTTGTTTATCTAAAATCGCCACTTTAATGATCTTGTCTAAATTCCATAAATGAAAAGTTTTTACTATAACCAACATAGATCCATCAAACACCAAAATGGATCAAATATTTCAAGGTGTAAACCCTTTTTTAGAGTGAAAGTGTTGAGGAAATATGTAATCCAATGTTTATTGTTTTAGTTTATCTAATTTATATTGTTTTATATATATGCAATTCTAAATAATTTAAATTTAATTTTTTTTTGTAAATAAAGACATTATATTACATCAGATAGAAACCATTACAAAGCAGGGATACAAACACAGGTCTAACAGTCCACTGACCTATTGAAACACCACACCGTGCTGGACCTAGGCCACAGAAGCCAAAAACCAAGGAAGGAATTGAGACCTAAACTAGCAGCGGGCATGTCGACCCTATCTTTCAAAACCAGATATGGAATTAAACCCTAAGCCAGGTCAGGAATTTGCAAAAAACTGGCTTCGAGAGAACCCACATTACATACCAAGCAAGCATTGGAGGGAACTTAGAAAACTTAACAGGTCGAATAACCGGGCTACAAAACAAACAGCACATACAGGCAGTCGCTCCATTTTCTGGAAGGCCGAGGGCAAGCATGTAACCATTGGATGAGCCAGAGCAGGACCCGCACCGGGGGAGTTCAGATCAGGCTGAGAGGGAGATAAGATTCTTCTTTGCTTATTACCACATTTTCCGCAACTGTCCCACGGGTGAGCCACCTTGTCAAGACCTTTACCCGCAGCGAAGAAAGAGACACCAAGCCTGGAGGCAATAACATCAACCTTCTGGTGAATGAGGTGGCATTCACCATTATGGTGCTTCCATTCTCTAACCAGTTCCTCATCCCCCACCATTTTTGCTTCCCGCTCCATGTAGGAGTGACCCACTAGCTTCATGTTCACCTAATAATGCATGAGGAGGCGATCATAAGCTGCAGCACGCCCCGCGGTGGAACCAGGATCCAGAACCCAGTTCGCCACCTCCTGGTGAAGTTCATCCTTGGGCATATTTTTCACAGTATACTAGAGATCCTCAACCTTGCCCTCCACTTCCCGAAGAATGCTTAGAGGAATATTGTCCTTGAAAAATTCGGCTTCTTCCTGGGCCTGAATTTGCACTCTCATAGCCTTGCGAGGGAGTTTTGCAGCACTCGGCTCAGCCGGGTGTTCACCGAGGGCTTTGCCTTTAGCTAACAGATGATGTGGGGCCATTTTCAATAGGGGAGAATTAAGAGAAAAGGCACAGGGAAGAGAGAAGGTAGAAAGCCACATCGGCCACGGAGAGAACCAGAGGAGCCGAAAAATAAGGAACAGGTTTGAACGATGAGAACGGATCGAATAGAGGGACAAGATATAAAAAGGAAAAGGCATCATCAATACCCCATCTGGACAACGTCATTGCTCTGGTGTGGACCATCTCCCCCGTACCCTTAACCATGGCTGAACCTCTGTTGAGAGTGAAAGCCCATTTGTTTCGGCCGTCACTCGCCGTCCTGTCCATCTTTTCGTCTACGGTTCCAACGAGAAAAATAATGGCCAAGGACAACCACCTTAGGATCCGCTTGCTTACCTCATTAAAACGATCAGGCATCGAGATGATGGTCTTTCATGGCATGCTCACACTGTCTGTCACCTATATCCACCGCAGCGTTCGGGCATGCCATCTGCGTACCACCCGCGAGATCCTGCGCCGCTAGCTATTTGCAATGATGAGCCCAGTCATTCACTTCGAAGGCCTCAAGAGGGCCCCATTGGTGAGACAGCTCACCCTCGATCCCCCGCATTCGCAAGGAGGTCCGTTGCCTTGTTGGCATCACGTCTTACGTGACAGAACGAAACCACGGGGTGGGCATGGATCATGCCACGAAGATCATCCAAGCGACTAGCTAACCTCCAACTAGTGGACACTTGGCCACTGACTTGGCCATTCGTTAACCGCCTTACCATCTGCACCATGATACTGTAATCACCCTCAATTATCACCAGGAAACAGTTGCTGCGCACCAGGCAGTTCAAACCTTGAAACATCCCTTCGAGCTCTGCAGAGTTGTTGGTGTCTCAACCAATGGTTCCCAGAAAGATGAAAATAACCCTTCCTTGCGAATCTTTGCATAATCTTCCATAACCTGCATTGCCTGGGTTCCCCCTAGAGGCCCCATTGAAGTTAAGCTTGAATACCTGAGGAGGGGGAGGAGACCATGAATTTGGGCTAGAAGGTTGAAGGAGCTTGTCATGCTTACGGAGCCCATCCAACTGAGATTTGTCCAAACCCCAAAATTCTCCAATATGAATTTCATCAGCGGGAATGAGCTTGTCTTTGTCGTGCCATTACATGCATCTGATGGAGGAGAGAAGATTGTCCCTCATCGTCTGCCAGACATTTTCGATGCAGGTTCATTTGTCCTAGAAGATCAGAACATTCATTTCCTTCCAAATGCACCACATGACCATACCAGGTAAAGCATTCCAAATGGTCCTGATAATTCTATTTTTGAAGGTTTTTTGGTTCCATTTCGTCAAAGTTCTAGCCGGCTGGGCTCTTTTCCTGTCACTTTTTCGGAAACCCAGAGCACCTTTATCCCAAATGGTCGTGACAAAAGGGAAGCTATCCAGGAGATGGCTTGTGGTTTCCTCCGCTTGAGAGCATAGGAAACATTGAGAAGGTTCGTGGATACCATGGTTCCGAATATTTTCACAGGTGAGGATGCGGCCTTTAACAATCAGCCAAGCAAATAGGGCGACCTTGGGCCATAAGTTTAGGGTCCATATCTTCTTCCATGTTTCCACTTCCTCGACACATTTCTCGACTCGAATGTTGTATGCCTCCTTAATGTTAAACATTCCTTTGTCCGAATATCCCCATCTCAACACATCCTGCCCCTCCGTGGGTCTGATGCAACGCCTGTGCATTTCCTCTTGGAGAGTCTCCCAGTTCGCCACCTTAATCTAGTCGGGATTGTTAATGAAGTTCCAGCAACGCCGCTCATTAATGATTTGCTCTTGCCAGAAGTGGTGAACAAGAGTTTGACCCTCCGCCTTAGCTAATTCCTGAATTGGAGTCCATCTTGGGTTGTCGCCTAAACGGGGAAGTTGGTTCCATGAGTCTTCCCAGAACCTCGTGTTCCTCCCATCACAAATTTCCCAGAAACTATGTTGTTGAACCAAGTGTCTGCCGCATTTGGCCTTCATCCATATGGGGGATCCCTGCTGCTCTTTGTTGAAATGGATTAGCTGAGATGGGGGCCTATCGCGACCATATTTAGAGAGCCAAAGCCTGGCCCATGGTTCTGAGGTGTGGGAGACCCTTCTCCACCAGAATTTCGCTCCTTGGACTTCAGCCATGACTTTTGGATCTCTCAAACCCAACCCCCCCTTCAACTTGGGCTGGCAGATGCTGTCCTAGCTGTCGGCCTCCCCACAGAAAATTGCGCTGAATGCCTCGAATCTTGTGAACAATAGACTTCGGACCAGAGAGGACAGAAAACAAGTATATGGGCATCGCTTGTAAGATATATTTTAACAAGACCAACCTACTGGGTAAGTTTAGAGGTCTTAGGGTCCAGTTCGTGAGTTTCTGTTTCATTCGGTCAAGGAGTTCAAGCCAAGAGGTACATTTCAGTTTACGCGGGTCTAGGGGAACGCCTAGGTATTTTGAAGGGAATGAGCCCTTCAAAAAACCTAGGATATGGAGGATGTTCCTTTGAGTGGCAGGAACGGTATTGAGGAAGAAGACTTGGGATTTGTCCTGGTTTACTGCAAGACCAGAGGCCTTGGCAAAGAGAGTCAGACAATTTTTGAATCTTCTCACTTCTTGGACTGTAGGGTGCCCCATGAGCATGGTATCATCGACGAATTGTTGATGGGTCTGAGCATCCATGGTATCCGTAAGATGAATACCTCTTAGCTCTCCATTTTCTACCTTGGTCTGAAGGAGACTCCTTGGTCTGAAGGAGACGGCTCAGGCCCTCTGCCATTAAGATAAAGATGAAGGGAGAGAGGGGATCCCCCTGCTTGATACCCCTGGAAGGTTGAAAGGGACGATTCGGGGCTCTGTTCAAGAGAATACTAAAGAAAGGAGTGGAGATGAGACCCATTACACATTCAACCCAGTCATGGTAGAACTCATAGGATTCCAACATTCTATAGATGAATTGCCAACTTAATTTGTCGTAGGCCTTAGATATATCAAGTTTGATCAACATACCTAGTTGTCTTGAACTTTGCAGAGAATGGAGGACTTCATGAACAAGGATGACCCCATCCAAGATTTGGCGCCCTTCAACAAAACCAGATTGCTCCGGGAAGATCAGAGAGGGGAGAAGAGTCTTCAGATGATTGGAAATAACTTTGGATATGATATTGTAGACCACATTGCAGAGGGCTATAAGCCTGAACTTATCGGGGCGATCGGCACCCATTTCCTTAGGTATGAGAGAGAGGAATGTTGCATTGAAAGCTTTTAACACCGCCTTTTTTTGTCGCGATTCTTACACTATTTTCACTACCTCTTCCTTAACCATATCCCAGAAATAGTGGAAGAAGTTAGAGGTAAACCCATCTGGGCCAGGGGATTTTCCCAGAGCCATCTGGTTGACAGCCTCTTTAACTTCTTGCATAGTTACCGGTTTTATGAGCATCTCATTATCTTCCCTAGTGATAGAGTGTGGGATTAGGTGAGTGATTTGAGCAATGTCTCTCTCCCTGTCATGGATGGCTTTGTTGAGGATCTCCACAAAATAGTGGTTGAGTTACTCTTCGATCTCTCTAGGCGTTTCAACCCGACTACCATCCATTTTTTTGAGTTTCTGGATTCTCGAGGTGTTCCTGTTCTGAATGACCGAATTATGGAAGAACTTGGTGTTTTTTTCCCCATCCTGCAGACATTTGACCTTGGATTTTTGTTTCCAGTAGATTCCTTCCTGTCTTTCCCTTGCCTCCAGTTGCCCCCATAAGTCTTTTTCTTTTTTATGCATGTCCTCGTCCCATCCATCTGTCATACCTTTCTGACTGAGTTGATCGAGTTCAGAAATCAATCTTTTCTTGTCCTCAAAAATGTTGCCAAACTCTTCCTTTTTCTAGGAACGAATTTTGGATTTGAGCATTTTGAGTTTCTGTTGGAAACAGTACATGGTAGGGCCTGAAGGGGGGAATAGCTCCTACCACCATTGCTGAACAAGATCTTTGAATTCCTTATGCTCCATCCAGAACTGTTCAAAATAGAATGGTTTCCTCAGAGTGGAACAGGTCCAATCCTAGCGAAGGCTAATCGGCCAGTGGTCAAAACCTGCCATTGGGAGCACCTCTGCCATGATTTCTCCCGTATCATGGATCATAGTCTCTGAGACCAAAAACCTATCTAAGCGAGAGGCAACCAAGTGTTCACCCCCGTGTTTGTTGTTCCACGTATACCAACCATTTCCGATTTCCATATCCACGAATGAGATTTGAGCATGAAAAACTCCAAAAGCCTCTTGGAATTTGTCCATAGTTCTTCGGCCTCCCTTTTTTCCCCCAAGGTTGGCAATGAGGTTGACATCCCCTCCCATCACCCATCTGGCTCCCTCTTCTTGGTGGTTGGACTAGTTTAAGAAATCGATGAAGGCCTGCTTTTCAGGGAAGCTGCTTGGGCCATATATGTTCACTAGAGTACCCTTCACCCCTGACACAAGGTGATGGAAGTATGCCATGAGGGAAAACTTATTAGCGCTCCAGTTTGTGAGATATACCACCTGGGGGAGCCAGAGAATTGCAATGCCCCCTGATTTCCCAACAGCATCCAGGGCCATCACCTGGCTACATTTCTAGATCTTACTTCTGATTTTTTCCTAGCCTTCAAAACTGCATTTAGTTTCCTGGAGAAAGAGGATATCAGGGTTTTCTTGTTTTATTTTCCTGGTGAGAGTCCTCCACTTCCTGGGGTTGCCACACCCCCTTATATTCTAGGATATTAGCTTCATTGGATAACTTTGGAAACTTCAGAGAAGGCCGCCTTGATCGTACGGTATTGGCCTGATTCTATGAGCTTGACATTTACTTCTGAAATGAGTTGCTTGTTTGATTTCCTTCCTCTATGTTGCTTCTCCTCTAGAGACTTCCGCTTATATCCTGTTTGAGGGTCTGGGTCAATCCCCAGGTTCAGGTGAGCTCCATCTTTGATGATTTCCTCCTAGAGGAGCTCGATTTGCCTTCTAGGTACGTACCCTTTCCCCTTTTTTCCACATTCTGCTTCTATCGCATCCAGATCTAGTTCATTTAGTTCCATTTCTTCGTCCTCTGCTTCCTCCACTATTTCCATCTGTTAGATTTCCATCCCGTCTGGGGCATTGAGATCCTTGGTGGGCTAGGCTGCTTCCTTATTTTCCTTAGGATTATTATCCTCTACCATGTCCCCAAGGATCACGAAAGCATTCTTGGATCGGATCTCCCACGTCTCTGTGTCTTTTTTGGCTTTTGATGTCCCGCTGGCCCTGCTTCTTTTACGATTCTTAACCTGGGTGTAGCCATCAGAAGGAGGCCTAGCTCCCTCCGGATGATGGTCAGCTGGGTCAGGCTTTGCAACCAAACTGGGACAGTTCCTTCCCAAGTGATCGTATTCATGACAGTGTCTACACCTGAAGGGGATCTGCTCATAGTTGATGGGTTGTATCCATTCTTCATCTTCCCAAGTTAGGTTTATGGCTTTAGGCAGCTCTTTGGAGAGATCCAGGTAAACACAAATTCTTGCAAAGGAAGTATACCTCTGGGCCTTGGTTTGCTTAGCCACCTTAATAAACTCTCCTAGGGTATTTCCAATATCCCTCAGGGTTTCCAAATCCCAATATTCCCCTGGAAGAGAGAAGAGGCGGATCCAAACTAGGGCCACAGTCATGTCTTTTGTTTTAGGGTTGAATCTTTCCTTCCATGGGTGGAGATAAAGGCCAGCAGAACAGAAGAAATAAGGGCCTCCCTCCAAGATACGGTCACGGTCCTCCTGATTGAAGAAAATAATGGTGAAGAAACCCTTAGAGCCAAGCTACAGGTCATAGTGGCCTTTAGGGTTCCAAATGCTGCTAATCCATTTAACTAGATCCTTTTCCTTGGGCCAAATCCCCATGAACTTTCCAATCAGAGCCTTCTCCTTCCAGTGTTCTATCGTGCCCCTCACCTTCTCTGATCTAACATAGATTGTTGGAATGGTAGGGGATTTTGGCAGGCAGCCCCCACACTGGGATTTCGGTCGATGGTCGAACCCTCTTGTTGATCCTTTGTGGCTGGAGACGCCTCATTGTGCCCACTGGGTCTCGAAGAGCCCGTCTCCATCAGGGGTTCACCCAGGGAGGCCAAATCGCCCGATGAACCAGCTAGCTTCTACGAACCAAAGGCCCCAGCGGCCAGGCAGCGCCGACCAGGGACTTAGCAGAAAAATCCTACAAACCCTAACACTCCCGCTCTAGTAAATATATAGTAATAATTTAAATTTAATTTAAGTCGACATGTTATTTTTAATAATATTTTATTATTTTTTATAAAGGACACATGTCAACTCTAGGATGAGCACGGAAGGAGTTACACATCTCTCCCATAATGGGTTGTAAAATGCACTTCTTTGGTGCAATCAAATATCTCAAGGTGTAAACCCTTTTTAAGAGTGGAAGTGTTGAGGAAATGTCTAATCCAATGTTTATGGTTTTAGTTTATCTAATTTATATTGTTTTTTATATATGCAATTCTAAATAAATTAAATTAAATTTAAGCCGACATGTTATTTTTAATAATAATTTATTATTTTTTTATAAAAGACACATGTCAACTCTAGGATGAACACTGAAGGAGTTACACATCTCTCCCATACTAGGCTGTAGAATGCACCTCTTCGATACAATAAACTATACAAATATACGTCTTTATGACAAACAACAAACAATATCTCTATAAAATGAGACGATAAAAACACCCATACTTATACAAATGTACAAATGTACAAAAGTATTTTTATTTATTTTTCATTATCATAATTATTCAAATTGTAACCTAGTATTTTTAGAGAGTAAATATAAAATTGGCATTCCATTTCCAATTTGAACAATAAAAAAGCCTTTTATATATATAAAAACCCTTTTAAATTTTTTTCAGAACATCCCCAAAGTTAATTAGGATTGGCCAATTACAACACAAATAAATACATTTTTATTATAATTAAAAATTATTATTTATAAAATTATAAAGTTAAACATTATAAACAACATTTTAATTTTTATGTACCTTTGAACTAATAGGTGAGTCAACCCAAGTTGACTTGATACCTGAGGCAGGTATAAAAATGACAAACATTCAAATTTAAGATTATAATATTGAACATCAATCATGTTTTTGCTTACCACACATCTTCTTATTAAATGCTTAAATATTTGCACTCTTAATGCTGATAAATTGATACATTATATTAAGTATAACAATATTTTAAATATTGACAATATGAAAATAAGTTTGCTTAAATAGTTAAGGAGAAAATGAAATCTATGAATAATAGAAATATGAATAAACATAATTTAAAACAAAGTATACATGTTTGAATCAGTATTAGATTACTAAAATATTTTACATAAAATATTTATTATATATATATAAATTTTGATTTCTTAACAATTATAAATTCACATATATATTTGCCAAATTATTTTACACCCATTATCCCACACTTGAATCACATAAAGACTGAAGCCTCGCTCATAATGCAAAAAACTTTTTTTAACTAATTGAAAAAAGGTTAACAACTTAAATATTTTCACTCACAAAGATAAATTGAAAATTTAGAATGATTAGATTGTGATATAAAAAGAAATTGATGTATTATATTAAGTATAACTATTAATATGGCTCAACAGAATTTGAAGGAAATTATGTAAATTTTACCCAAATTCGAATGTTAAAATATTTCACATAAAAAAGATAATTTCCGACCTTTATGTACAAATGCCCTCCAATATAATTTGTTTTAAAATATTTCATACATAAAAATATAATTGCTGACCTTTTATATATATAAATTTTCCACATTATAATTTTCAACTTATATATATAAATATCCCACTGTAATTTGTTTTTTTTTATAACTAGTATAGATCCATCTTAAATGGATCTAGAAAACATTGAGAGGGATCCAATTTCTTTAGGTGTAAGTTATTTTTATCTTAAATTTTTAAATGTTCATAAAAAATTACACCTCAAATATTTTGATTCCTTTAGTATTTGGTAAATCCAAGTTTAACATTGATCTTTTAATTACTTTTCACTTAGTTTTATTATTGGGTTTTTATTATTTGATAAATTAGGCCACATGTTTTTCTCTACATATTTTTTTTGTTTTAGCATATTTGTTGGTGTAATGTTAGATTAAACATCCATTGATCTCATCAATGTTATTTGGATGACACTCCTTTATTCTAATCAATAAGCCATAATCAAATATATCAAAATTCTACTCTAATCAATGTTATTTGGATGACACTCATTTATTCTAATCAATAAACCATAATCAAATATATCAAAATTCTACTCTAAAACCACACCAAATATATCTAAATTTTATTATAAAAAAATGTTTTATTATTATTATGGTGAATTATAAAGAAAGTTAGTTAATTTAAATTATTTTAAAATAATTTTATAAGTAATTAAAAATGAAATAAAATAAAAAGGCTAGAATCTTAGAAGAAGGTTGAATATCTTTTCACAATATATTTTTATTTTATTTTTGTATTTATGTCGGTTAACATAATGTCTTTTTTATGTCTGCTAGCATAACGTGACAGGATCTCCCTCATACTGAGCTAAGAGCACCTTGCTTCTCTCAGTGCAATCATGGTTTGCTTCTCTCAGTGCAATCATGGTTTCATATCATATATTTCACCAAATTCTGTTACATAAGTTATCTCACTTATTTGAACTGGAACCCAAATTTTCTTAAAAAAACACAAATTTTGTTTTAACAATCATAAGTCTAAATAACATAAAAACCAAGTGCACTTATATTAGTAAGATAAATTTACAAAAACATGAAGTGTTTGACCCATAAGAAAACCAGTGCACTTATATTGAAATACATCAATTTACATATACAAAAATAGTTAAAGATAAACATTAAAGATAAGATGGTTAACCTATAAAGAAAACTATCTAATTACATGATACATCAATTTACATATACAAAAATAGTTAAAGACAAACATTAAAGATAAGATGGTTAACCTATAAAGAAAACTATCTAATTACATGATCTCTCTTCACATATCTGTAAATTAAAAACTTGCCCAAATCAAAGGTTACTATGAATTAGAAAGCACTTATAACAACCATTTCCAATTGTATGTTTCAGTGTATCTTACATTTTAGAACAACCATTTCCATACCATGCCATATTACCAAAAACCCCTAAAAACTACCGGTGCTTCCATCTACATCCATAGTTTATGCATGTGGCGGATTAGACATCCACATATTAACATTTAATGCCAAACATTTCAAACTAGATGCCTGCAAACTTTACTGCTCATCTCGATTTATGTCCCGTTCCAATTTTTCAATTGTCAAGCAAATGAGACTGGTGCCATAGATGCCCTTACACATATGTGCAATCTATTTTAGAGAAGTTGGATCATTCCCACATACTAAGCATTCATAAGAGAATTCAAAGCTAATGGTTCTAACTCATACTTAATCACATTTTTTTTGTGCTAAATAATTTGAAGAAGAAAATTAATACAATCAAGATAAGATAAGAACGAACTCTTATGAGCTTTATAGTGAAATAGGGCACTGAAAAATTCCTAAAACTCTGTGGTCGGATAGGACTAGTACCCATCATGAAAATACGAGTGTTGAGGAAGAATGTCACTTTCTCTTAGAGTGCCCTGTCTATACCCATATTAGATTGCAGTTTTCTAATCTTTGCTAAAACACAAACTTCCCTAACCTTTTAATCCTATGGTATGTATTTTTAGCATTGAAATAAAAATTTACAACAATCAAATAATCCTCTTAAAATTTGATCAACCAAATTGGTCTCAATAAATGTTAACTACTATCATCATTATAATTATCACTAATAATCCCATCGATCCTCAACACACCAACCCGATAGGTTGTTTTTATCTCTACGATGATTCTTACATGCCTATTGACTCTTGCTCCATCTTAAGGCTCTTACACATTACATGATAAAAAAAAACATAGAATTAGATGTACACCAAATGTGGATATATCTGCACATGAATTTGTTTTCTCATCTACAAATTAAGGAGGGAACTATTGCTTTTAATATATGGTCCAACTATGAAATTTGGGTAATCGAACAATTGAAATGCGTTGTTGTATTCTCGGCCCTTCGAATTTAGAAATGTGTGTGTTTCACTATGTTAACCATAACATTTGCTATTCCAGAGATTCAAGGTATGGCCAAATTACATAAGGGATCAATAAAAGCATCAATATCACTTACAAGAATTGAACTTGGGTGGAAAGTATAACAAACATTTCTCCCAACCACCCAAGCTACATCCAATAAACATAAATTATTATGTATATTAAATAAATAAAATGTGCCACACTGCATTTTCAATTCAAAATTTGCCAAAAGTATATGTTCCGCGTATCTAACAAGTGATCATCATTTTTAAATAGCCTTTGCATTAACTATGCATGGAGTATAACATTCAATATGTACTATGCACATGTGCAATTATTATTGACCCTATGGGGATGGGGACCTTTGGATTTGATTCGTTGGTCATTTCAATGGTTGAGATATCTCCAAATGCTCATGGAGGATAACACATATTCGTTGGTGTTTGATATGGGTACTCAAATGCTTCTGTATCCATTTAATTTTAGCGTAGATGTATTTACGTTGTTTCAATTGTTATTTTGACTATTTGCATCGATGATGAGATGTCATATTTTTACAAAAGGTATGGTTTATAATTATTAAAGTGGAAGTAGGAAAAATATTCAAAATTGATATTTTTTCTTTTGACAGTTTCATATAGAAAATTCAGTAGCTCTAGCATAGTTTCACTTGCCAAAGTTCCTTACTTTCTCATACCCTAGGGGTTGTGAGGTCTTTAAAGCAATTATAACTTTGAAAAAACCTAAAATAACTTTGAATTTTTTGCTTTAATAATTTTTTTCGTAGATGTTTTTACAATGCTCTAAAATTACAAATAAACATAGATTAGATGACCTTGTTGTTGATGAAAAGCGATTTGATGACCAAGTTTGTTGATGAAAAATAAAAAGTCTTCCACTTGTATTTTGCCAATGCCATGTTTCTAAGGTATTATTAACTATCTCCAAAGTGTTAGATTGGAGACAAAGTGAAACAAAGAAGGAAGTTGGTAGTGATATATAAGAATATAGGAATGAGTTAGTAAATGAATAAATTTAATTTTTTTTATGAGTGTATTTTTTTGAATGAGGTAAAATTATATATATAAAGGTGGTTTACTATGGAAGCCCTGTTTACATTATAGTTACGTCCACTGGGGAAAATATCTCTTATATTTGTTTAGCAAATATACATGAATGGAAAACAACAACAACCCCCGAAAGGGCCAATCATGATAAATGACTCACCAGCCTAATATTTCATTACATACAAGGGCTCCCAAGGAGCAAATGTCCCCGACAAGATTCAAACCCAGGTGGGGAGCGCAATAACAAATCTCCCAACCACCCCAGCTACGCCCAATTGACACACACACACACACACACACACACACACACACACACAGTTTGGATGATCTCAATCATCTTAAAATGGGCCAAAACCTCTAGGGGCAAAGTGCATGGTTGAAATTTCTATCAATTAAGTGGAACTATAACTTCAGGGAGATTTCCATCTTAAAGGAAGTTAGTTTGTCACCTTGTTAACTTACTCCAAAAGAATAAACTAAAGATATAATAAATTAATTTTTATTTTGATAATAATGTTCTATGCATGGTGAAACTTTGCCCCAAAAATTTTATTCCATTATTAAGGGAGATGTCTAAAATTTCAACGGTTTGGATCGGATGACCATTTTTTCCTGTAATTCGACGTTTTTTTATTTTGCAAAATCGAAATGCAACTATGTTTTAATCGTACTTTTGATGGTAGAAATGGATTCAACACCCTAAAAAGCCCATAGGGCACCCAAAATTCTAGAACTTGACAGCTGTAACTTGGATTTAAAAAATTCCTACTAGATTTTATCAAAATCGTGCTAGAAAAATATGTATATTTCGAGTCAAATCGTAGAATTTTTAGACTATGCAGTTATAAAGAGAGATTAATGCTTGAAATTCCATTAGAGTTCCAAAACTTTTGACTTCTTGAATCTTATATTGCACTAGAAAATGTGCACTTTATATATTTGACAATGTTTTAACTAAATAACATTATGTGCAATTTGAGTGAGCCTAACAATTAAGAACACAAATTTCCTCCTATGAAGTTATAGGTTCAAATCTGAAAGAGAGTAGGGTATGAACACCTCTGTAGACTTTAACAATCAAATCTCTATACCGAGAAGGTCCTTTATCCCACAACAAAGAAGTCTTATACACCAATTTGATACTTATCTTAACTATAACTTTAAAATTAAATTATTATTATTCAACGACCTCTATTCCAACAAAGAAATGAGTCCTAATACAGAAACTAACTGATTTTTTTTTGAATAATCTAAATAACTTAATCTCAATTTATTTATTTTTTCGAAAGTCCTATCACTAACATCATTTTAAAATAAAATAAAACCCCCAAAATCATTTTTTTATAATAAAAATTCTAGTTAAGCTCTTAAAAACAAATTCTTAATGGAATAAAATATAACTTTGCAAAAAAGTATGCAATTAAATTTCAACTCCTTTAAAGTTATTCTTCCCACCTATACCTATCATTAAATATTACATTGAAACTAACTACTTCGCACAATATTATTAGTTTTCCCAGTTCCCACCTATGCTTGTCAATAAATATTACATCGAAACCCTAACTAGTAACTGCTATACAATATTTGTTAGTCTTCCCACCTGTCCTTATCATTAAATATGACATTGATAACCTAACGACTATGTACAATATCACTCGTCATCCCACTTTTTTTTCAGTCGAAAAAAGCAATTCCTTGATATTCTATTGAATCAAAGGTAACCTTGTACATCTTCAGTCAGCTATTCAAACCCCAATGGGTCAAAACAGATAAAAAATAATACAATACATAACAGTACAAACAAGAATGAACAATACCCAAGCTGTGTAAACAGATATACACCAAGCACTTGGGTATCAATACATGAGAGTCCTCTCATAAGTGAGCAATAAATAACATTAGTCAGATATGTCCGTAGAAAATATAACAAGAGCCCAGATATCTTATCCAATCAGGTGTGTGACTCTCAAATATCCTGTATCAGCTGCTCAGCAAAACCATATATAGCTCAAAGAATCCATGAGATAAATAACTAAAATAGAATGAGCATATTCTAAAATAGCTAAAATGAGTCTTCCCCAATAATCTCATCATCATAAGATTTTGTAAGTAAGAGATGACCAGGAGCCAAATACAACCCCTCCTCTGATAAGATGTCTGCCCTCTTGTTATATTCCCTATAGACATGACTGAAATCCACCCAGGTGAATGAGGACATGAGAAGTCTGGTGTTGTAGCACCAAGCCTCAAGGTTGATGATGTCAAGGGTGGATTCCCCCTTTGCCCATTTTATAATCACAGAGGAGTCGCCAAAGATATGTAGGTAAGGAAATCCAATATCCTTGGAAACTCATAGTGATGCCCAGAGTGCTAAAAGTTCTGCTCTTGTATTAGTGCTGCTCCCACAACCAAGTTTAAAATTAAATTGATGATTATCATTTAACCAAATACATATACCTGCTCCACCAATGTGATTAGCCGCAGCTCCATCAAAGAAAACCATAGGAAATTTAGAGGCAGGAGGCTTCCCTATGTTCCAGATTTTATTCCTAGGATTCAGAGGTGGTTTATAGAATTTACCTCATCAAGAATGATATGTAATAGGCCATCCATAATAGGAGATAGATGTTCAAATAACTTGTGGTTCCTAGCCTTCTATATATTCCAGATAAGAAAGAGAGGCAAGTACTGTAAGGATCCTCCCTTAGAAACCCAGTTGATGAGATTTTCCATAAGGGTAGGATCAGTCCATAGTAAGTTCACATCATACAGATTATTGAGTCCCCAAATCATCTCTTTCATAAATAGGCAGCCTACAAAAAGATGATCCACAGATTCAGCTTCCCCATTGCATAAACAACACCTATTGGGACCGTGCCAACCTTTCTTGCACAAAGTATCCCAAGTATTTATTTTGTTATTACAGGTGAGCTAGATAAAACACTTCATCTTGTGGGGAATATTAAAGTGCCAAATCTTCAAAATGATATCATTATCCATGATAGTCCTATGATTAGAGACAATAAGATCATAGGATTTTTTAGCTGTCACCATACCCATCTGATTGTCATACATCCAAAGAATTTTATCCTCATCAGTCCCAATCCTTATAACCCCTTGAGTCAGGCCCTTGACATATAAACACCATTGTACATCCCAATCTCCACCCAAATACAGATCAGATGCAGTGTACCAATTTGAACCGTCAGAACCACACACATCCAAATTTTGTGCCTGAGCAAGATATGATATCCCTAGATCATTGAGGTAATCTCTGATCTCCTTAGATAATAGGTACTACGAGTTGTACCCAGCAATAGGATCCACCCCCACCTTAATATTTAAACCATTGCCCACCTTCCATCCCAACTGATAGGTAATACACTAAAAAATCCTTATGAACCCATTCCAAAAGTATGAAGTACCAGTTACATTGAATTTTCGGGCTCGAATCCAGTCTTCTAAGGGTTTGTTCTTTAAGTATTTATGAGCAATTATTCTGCTCCAAATACCAGTACCAGTAAGTAGCTGCCACATACTTTTCAATCTCAAAGATATACCAAACCATTCAAGGTTCTTTATATCCCAGCCACCATATTCGATAGGTAAGGAAAGAGTTTCCCAACTAACCAAATGTGGCTTTTGATAGCCAGCAGAAGACCCCCATAGAAACAAGAAAATAGTTTTACGTAGTACATTCAGAATAGATTTAGGACATCTAGCCAAAGCAAACCAGTAGACTGCCAACCCTATGAGAACCGCTTTAATAAGAACGACCCTGCCACCAAGAGAGAGAAACCTGTAGGTCCAGTTTTGGATATTTTTTTCAAATAATTCAATCATCCATCACCAATCTGAGGTATGATACCCCAGTTGTTTCAGACGATAACCCAAATACTTAAAGCCCGCAGTAAGAGGGGTCATCCTGAAAGGGAGCATCTCAGCAATTTTGTTCCTGATATTAGCATCCACATTCTAATAGAGAAAGGATGATTTTTCCAAGCTGACAGTCATCCTTGAAGCCAAGAAAAATAAATCCAGTGCATCTTTATAAGCACTCCATTCATCAACAGTATCAACACCAATTAAGATAACATCATCAACAAATCAGGAGACTACTAGAATCCCTTAATAAGAACTTTTTGCTGTGCATCCAAAATAATATGGCTGGGGCTCTCGATAATCAATATGAATAATAAGGGGGACAATGGACAACCTTGATGTAGTCCCCTGGAAGTAGGAAAAAAGTCTGAGGGGGAGCCATTAACTAAAACAGTAAAGCAGGATCTAGAAACACATCCCATAATCCAATTGACACCCAGTAGGGGAATTCCTATCTGAATAAGCAAAAGTCTAATAAAGGTCCAGTTGACTCTATCAAAATCTTTAACCAGGTCCAGTTTTAAAACCAAGACATTGGATTTCTTAGTCTTGATGGAGTGTAATAATTCCTGGGTAATGCCCACAGGTTCAGTTATCTGTCTATCCTTGAGAAAGCCAAATTGTTGGGCAGATAAGGATCTGTTGAGGATAGGATTCAGTCTAAGGGAAACAATCTTTGAGATGACCTTGCAGACCAGGTTACATAAGGATATGGGACGAAAGTCAGCAAAATTCAAGGGCTTTTCACACTTAGGTATTAGGGTCAAGAAAGTAGAGTTAAGAGCTCCAGAAATATTTCCATGTAATATAGCCTGCTCCACAGCTAGAACCAATTCCCCCCCCAACAGATAAAAAAAGGCCAGGAAGAACTCGACAAGCCACCCATCTGGTCTCGGGATCTTATCCTTATAAAACATTTTTAGTACAGCTTCAACTTCCTAGGCAGATATGGGCTTAAGGAAACAATCAATATCTTCATCAGTAGTCATGTTCGGGAAGATTCTGATAACTCTAAGTTGGTCAGTAATATTAGTAGACTTGTCATTACCGAAAAGAACACTAAAGTGCTATTTACCAAGCTATTTAAGTGCAGGGTCCTAAGAGACAGAGTTGCCTTCCAAATCATTTAGAGACCAAATAGTATTAGTATTCCTTCTAGCAGATGCATATGAGTGAAAACATCTCGTATTTGCATCCCCTTCCTTTATCCACTGAACCCTACTCTTCAACCTCTGAGTAGTTATCTCATGGTAGTTATCTCATGGGTCCAATATTTATCCTTCCTATCTTGAAGAGTTTTCAGTTTATCAACATTGGAAGCCGAAATGATACCGGAGTCTTTCAATAAGATATTAGATATACCTTCATTGATTTCCAAGATCTGCTGCTTCCTTTCAAGGTTCTTCACCCTCTCCCAGGCCTTAATAGTACCCTTAAGTCTACTCAGCTTAAGAGTAAGAACATCCATATGGCTATAGTCATCCATGTCCAGAGGAGCCTTCCACGAGGAAAGGACCAACTGAGCAAAGTCCTCCTCCATAAGCCAAGCTCTATTAAATTTAAAGGGCCAACATTGCGAGCAAATTTTCGAGCCCCATTCTAGACAAATAGGGTAATGATCAGAAACATCAGTGGGGGTATCCCAACTCCTGTAGCAAGAGAGGCAAGGGAGAAGAGATTTAGATAAAAGGAACCTATCCAACCTTTTACTAATACCTGCCTCCCCCGAGCGCCCATTTCTCTAGGTGGGTCCAGGGAGATTCATAGCAAGGTCCACCAGCTTGTTGCAGGAAATGAGCTGAGAAAAAAAGGGGGCTAAGGGATCCATCCTAGATTTACTACCCTAGAATTTAGAAGAAGATAAGGTAAAATTGAGATCCCCTACCAATAGTATATTAGGTTGTCCAAGTAGTCCACCAACCACCAAATTATTCCAGAAAGTAGTTCTTTGAGTATAGGGCTTGTAGCAATTAATAACTGTAAAAGTATCAGACAGACCTTTAAAGTTAGCTTTAAGTATGATGCCAGCCATAGAGGAAAAATCCTTACAACGGATCAAGTGAGGGTTCCAGCCAGCAAGCAGTCCACCAGAAAGGCCCGATGCATCAGAAGCACAAAATTCCCAGCCAGGTTTAAGTTTGGAAAACATAAAAAGAGATTGTGAGTAACAACACATAGTCTCTTGAATAAGAATCATATCAGGTCTTAAGTCAGAGAATAATCTTCCAAGGGATTTTTGTTTGGACATCCCTCCAAACCCCCGAATGTTCATGGACAAAATTTTCATGGAGAAGGGAGCTCTGCAGGTGTACTTGCTCTAAGAAACTGTGAGGGAACAGGGTAGATATGTGTTTGTCTAGCCGCCTGCTTAAGTCTAGTCAAAAGGGGAGTATAAGCCCCCACATCCCTAGTCTCTTCCAAGGGAGGCTTCTTGGATTTTCTGATGGTCACATTCTTAAAGCGGATAGAGTCCAAGGGTAATGTTGAGGGAGAAATAGGATTTTTATCCAAAAAGATTGAAAGAGCTATAAGGAGGGAGGGGTCCTGGAAAGCCAGTGCTTCAAGAGGACTAGAAGAAGTGGTTAAAGGTAAAGGAGAAGTACTGCCAGGTGGGGACAAGGGGGGTGTAGAGGATAAGGAAAGGACAGAAGAGGACGGTGGGAGAGAGGGATAGTGATCCAAGGTATAGGGGGGGGACCATCTACAACAAACTTCTCAGAAGAAGTGTCCAGAGTAGAAGACTAAAGGGTCTCCATAGGACCAGCTCGGGAGTGAAGAGCAACAGCTTCCATATCTTCTATATACATCAGCTGACCTTTCGAGAGATCTTCAAAGGTAGAGGGAGAAGAATATGCATAGATAATGTTAGTATAATCCTCTAGAGGTACAACAGGAAAAGAGATGGCATCAAGATGGGGTGGGTCAGGTACAGGGAAGAAATTAAAACCACGCTTGGTAGGATGACCACTGCGGAGGCAGTGACAAGTATTTCGAAGGTGTCCTGTATCATGACAATAATTACACCTAAACGACATATGCAGATAATCCAGTCTTTGGGTAAAAAATTTATCTCCACAGACAATGTCTAATTCAGGTATAAGGCCTTTGGTAATATCCACTTCAACCAAGAATTTTTCCATCTGTTTGTCAAAAATAAGATGGAAAGCAACAAAATGCCCTAATAGGTTCGCCAGAGCTATAAGAATATCCTTATTCCAAAGAGGAAAGGGTAAAGTTGGTAGCAGTACCCAAAGATGTCTAATGGCCACTCTTTTAGTGAGAGGGTCAAAATCCAAATGCCACCGATTTAGTACTAAGGAACCATCCAAAATAGGCCACAGTTTATCAAGAATAAGGGAAGCATCCTACTCTTTAATAAATACAAAACCAACCATCTGTTAGCCAAGAGACTAATTGAAGGTACATAATGTATAAGAGGCTTCCAGTGAGAGGTTTCCCAATCAACCCAACCTTCCTTCGACATGGTGCAATACTCCAGCCTACGTGCCCTATAGCACAGTGTTTCCACATTCTCCATAAATACATCATGCCCAATAACAAAACGGGGTTCATGTTCTATGGCCTTAAGGGATTTATCCTTTCGACGAGACGAGCTAAGGTTTAGGCCCTTCCTAGGGTGAGGATTCCTGCTAATATTGGTCAGAGCACCCATGTCACAGGAGAAAGGAGACCAAAGGCAAAGCCCCCGTAAAAAACCGTGTAGGAGAGGAACCCAATACAGACTGACCAAAAAGTCCAATAATGCAACAGAGCAGACACCAAAATGTGTCGAGGGTCCCAGTCCACACCTGTGACCACACCGAAGGACCCACATAAAGATACCCACCAAGCCACAACAATAGAATAAGAAAAACCCGTCTGATAACCCCAATACAGACCACAGAACAAGCCACGAGGGGAAGCCAGTACCCCACAATAATAATCAAGATGGAGAGCAGATATTGAATCATTACCTAAAAGAAAAGAAAAAATATACAAGGTGACCTAACAGTCCAAAAATACATCAAGATAGGCACCCATATGAGTTGTGGGTCCAAGTTCACACCCTTGACCACACTAAAATACCCACAGAAAGGTACCTACCAACCACAACAATAGAGTATGACAAAACTACCAAGATGTATTGAGGGTCCCAATCCACACCCGTGACCACCAGAAGGACCCACAGAAAGATACTCAACAAGCCACAACAATAGAGTAAGACCAACTTGTCAGATAACCCCAATGCAGGCCGTAGATCAAGCCGTGAGGCCAAGCCAAAACCTCATAAGAGAAAACAAGATGGAGAGCAGATATAGTTTCGTCCCAAATAAAATAGTATACAGGATGACTAAACATTCCAACAATGACCACACCGAAGGACCCACAGTAAGATACCTGCCAACCACAGCAATAGTATATGATAAACCCGTCATCTAACCCTAATGTAGGCACATACCAAACCAGGTGACCAAACCAAAACCCCGCAATAGTATTCAAGACTGAAAGCAGATATGATAACGTCATGCAGAAACTAGAAAACCCCTGCATCAAAAAGGTCGACATCCATTGTCAGGCCTCAAGAAGAAAACAGTTGGGAGCTTAAACAGTCTCGCCAATTCCCCTAAATCAAATAGGTCATCATACCAAATATAGGCAGCCAGGCGAAGACAAGAAAACCTGACAGTAACCCTACCCCCAAAAACCCATAGATAGAAACCAAAGAAAACGAAAGAATTCCCACTTTTTACAACATGGTTGGTACTAACCCTCGGTTGAGGGTGGACTCCATGTGGGGTTAGTGGCCTTCAAGCCTGTAAACCCTAGGAAGGGTAAACCACTAAGCCCCCGACCAATAACATAAAAAATAAAGGGTCAGAGAATACTATAGGGTCAAAGAAAACGAAACAGGAGTACTTGGAGTCAAGTCAGTCCTGACAGCAGAGTGGTGACCAAAAAACCAGGCGCAAAGTTGCTGGGTTGCCTTATCTTCAATAGAACGCAACAATAGAACCATGATGTTCCAAAGCACATGTTGTTCCCTAGAGCTCGGTCCAACAAACAGAAGCGTCGGTTCTCGTCCTTCCTTGAGGCATCGAAGGTTTAGAAGCGTCAGTTCCTGTCAAACTCGGAGACACCGAAGGTTCCAAAGCAGTCGGGGGTTCAAAAAACTTGGGTCGAACAGACTTCGACACAATCATACAGTCCCCAGACAGTAATCAAATAATCAAATGCCGACAATCAAGGAGTCAACCCCAGAGAAAATGACCAGCCAAAACAAGAACCGCAACCTCAAATGCATTTCAGATAAACAATGAACCGCAAGGTTAAAAAGTAACAACACCTGATTCAATACATCCATCCAACTGCACTACAAATGGCGCACCAATACCCACAGGTTCAGGAGCCATGGAAGTCCAGAACTATGAAACCCTAGCTCCGCTCTGAAACTTAAACGTGTACTCGTCACCCCCCTTATAACTATCATTAAATATTACATTGAAAGCTTCTCTAATGTGTACAATATTATTATAAAATATGCATGTTAGGGGATTTTTAGCTGTCATAAAATAAGACAGTTCATTGAGTTTTTTGAACATGCAACATGGCTGCAGAACATTTATAATGCGGCTGCAGCATGCTTGATGATTGTTGGATCTTGAGCAACTCAAGATTCAACGATCATTAAGCCTGTTGCAAAGCATTAAATGCTTTGCAGCATGCTAAGTATTATTTACCATGCAACATTAGCCCCGTACATCTCATGATGTGAATTGCGGGAGTTCATCAGACCCTTCTAACTTTTTTAACACCATTCGAAACATAATGCTGACTAAGACGCCCCGCTTTTATTTATTTATTTTTATTTTTATAGAGTTTTTCGTTTCATTTCAGTTTACCATTATAAAATAGAGTTTTTTTTTTTTGGAATACAGTATGCTATACTTTAGAACTTGGACCTTTGTTGGAATTATAATAGATATATTTTTAATGTTTTGACATTATATTGTTTTTATGAAACTTTTTGTTTAAAATTTTATTTTTTAATAGTGAAGGTTTGCTTAAAAAAATTACTCTTTAATAAATTTTTTTTGTTAATTTTTTTCAAAATAATATTCAATTTCTTGATATTTTTATATTAAAATAAAAAATGGTCACTATTAATATGTATCCTAGTTCATTAACTTGATTTCTATTTATTTTATATACCATTTATGTACTCAATTAATAATATATAAAAATATAACTTAAAAAGAATAAATACAAATACACATCATATGATTATTCTTAAGATCGATCATATATAAACTAAACTAAGTTGCTTTTGCATGAACTCCATGAAAAATCCTCTAAATGTATTTTTTTATTAAGCTTTCACAACATCTAAATATACATCACTTATTTAAAAAAATAAAAGTTACATTCCACTTGAAAAATCCTTCAAACTTATTTTTTTATTAAGCTTTCATAATGATTTAAATATGCATCACTTACTTCCACAGATAAAAGCTACATTCCACTTGAAATATTACACTCTAGCTTGAATTTACTCATGTTCCATAAATTTCACGAAAGGTTTTCCAACATCCTAGCTTCTATTAGTTGAGTTAGTTTCTCTCTCTTCCGTTAAAATGATTTAAAAATTGAAACTAAAATCAAATAGCTCATCAACACAGTGTCTAAGTTTTGCTATAATGAGAAACCCCTCTGAAAACAATAAAACAAGTTATTCTCACACTCGAAATTTATTTTACCCATCCCACTCTATGGAATCAAAATTATAAAGCTTTAAGAATCCATTTGTTAAAGTCATTTTGGATAATATACATATACAATTTTAATAAAATATTGACTAAGATTCATATTTAAGTGCATGTAGCCTTGATGGGATTAATATTCTTAAGCGGTTTTGAATAAGGCCTAAATGCACTTTATTAATCGCGTTAATTTAAGCTCCATTTCACACAAATTTGGAGACCCTTTTAAAATCCCAGGATCATGCACTAGAAAGAGAGATTACATGTAACTTTCTAATCTTAATCTTTATATTACATAGGTCTCTGTAGGGTATGGTCTTTAAAAGGTTATGCTACTCAAATTCAAAAATGAAATGCAAAGAGCATAAAGACAGACAAATTCTACAAAATGTTTAATGGTAGGTCAGAGTCGAATCTCCCTGCCAAAGATAAGGGGAAAGTTGTTTTGACCAGGCGGTCCCACAGGTAATCTGCAAATGCATTGAATAGAAATCAGTGGGCAGGCTTCACAAAAGGAGAAAGTGTGAAAACCTTTTTGCTTGTATGTAGTAGCATAGAAGTCTAAAAAAACAGTAGATAAAGCCCACCAGTATAAGGACCAAGTTGCTTAGGAAGCTAGAAAACTGAAGACTTTTCTCATAAGGCTAAGGAAAACAAAGATGCAGCTATTGAGAAAGAACGGAAGCCGGTGGAACTTAATGAATAGTTTGTAGTTTTGTTTATTTATTTGAAGAAGAGTCTAACGACGGGCGGGATCAGGAGCTGGCTTGAATGGGGAGGAGTATGGTGGGTGGTTGAGTATCGAATGCATGGAGTATTGATTTAGTACTTGCATAAATCAATACTCAATTCAATATACAGATTTCCAATTCAATTTCAATAGATTTGGAAAATTAATCAATATTCTTTGAGTTTAAATCTATATACATTACATAAATCATGATAGAAATCACTATAAAAAAATACAAGAAAAGGTTTTATAACATTTATTCAAATAGTAGTTTTTTAAACAAATTTTTAAATCTAAACTAAAAAAATCTTCAAGTAGTACCTTTGATAATGCTTTCCAATATTGTGTCAACAATTCCAAGGGATTCCAACTTCTAACTTCCAACTTTCAAATCATTTCCAATACAATGTCTCCAAATCCAAGGGCTTCCAACTTCCAACTTTCAAATAATTTAGTTGAGCATTGAGCACTGAAATTTGTATTGATGATGATGATGGTTAACGTCCACTCAGACCAAACTTTGGTCTATCGGTCCTAAAGAAACCAATTAATTAGTTTGTTTTAAAATTGTTTTCCTATGCTCAAAGAGCTTGGTGAGAAGCATCCTGAGCTCACTATAATTTTGACAAGTTAAAAGGATAGGAAGGTCGGTGTTGCAACAAAGATTATGAAACTGAGATCTAATGTGGGTGTACGCAGGGCATTCTAAGAGGAAGTGATTTTTATCCTCAATGTTCCTATTCTCGCATATATGGTAGATCCTTTCCACGCATGGTGTTTTAGGAACTGTCCAATGACCTGTTTCTCTATGGAGCTCATGAGATTTCGTTCTTATCTTGGCTATATTAGTTTTTTTCTTTGAACTGGTTAAAACATAGAGATACTTTTGGTCTTCTAGAGTAGGGTTGATGACCTCCTTATAATATCTTAAATTTCTTTTAGCCTCTAAATCTTTCTCACACCACAGTTTCTCTTTAAAATTAGAAGTAACAATATTTTTAATGTTATTAATATTTTGCAATGCAATATTTTCGTCGATTTGTCAATGGTTTAACCAGGCCTTGGTATCTTTATACCAACCTCGCTTGAGCCTAAGGTGGTTTTGGCTGGAATTCAAAGCTAGCTTAGGAAGTCTATGGTCTCCCATGTTATTGATTTTGTGCTTGTACAACAGGATCCTAGTCATAGCTAGGATCTCGATAGGGGAAAGACCCACTTCTATAAGGAGAATAGGATATGGTGTATTGCTTTTAATTTTGAGGTTATATGTTATAAAACTCTTCTGGATTTGCTCAATATTTCTCCAAGATTCTCTAGAGATGTTGCAACCCCAAACCTCACATCCATACAATATAACAGGAGTGACTAAAGTTTCAAAATAAAAAAATGCTAACTACAATGTAAAAAAATAAAAAAATAATAGAAAAATCATTGTTAAATGATATTTTTTGCTTTCAGAAAAAATCAAGGAAACTTACAAAATAGAAAGGCACAGATGATGAAAATAATACTAACTTAATATTTTTCCTTTTAGTGAAAGTATGGTTTGAATTTGGAAAGTATAATTTTATATAATAAAAGATAAAAGTATTAATATTACTAATTTACTAGTAGTAATTTATAATGAGGTTTTAGTAATTTTGTTGCCCATAAAAATAGTAGTAATATAATGACTTTTTGAAAATTTTATGGTCCTTCAAAAATACATTTAAATGATAAATTTACCCTTCAGAAAAAATGGCTTACTAAAATTTGTAACCGTATTTGACGGTCAAAATGCCCCATGATAGTCATTTTTCCCATCAAATTCCATCACTGCCTTAGACCTTGAAATAGGATATTTGAAATAAGGTCCGTAATTTTTTTAATAAGTGTTATGACACGAAATTTTTTGTGTTTCTAAATTTGGACACTTTCCCATACATGTTGGATATGTGCCATGAATGTGTTCGAATTTCTAGACATATGTCCTATCAAAAAGGGTATAGAGAAGGAGGAGGACAAATGAAAGAGCTACAACATTAATGTTAATTTTGACATGGAGGAGGAGGAGGACGATTGACATTGGCTAGTACCATTGATGAGCTATGATATTCTTCCTGTGGCTATTTAGTATTTTAATTTGTATTGGAGTTGTCTAACAAGGGGACTTTTCCCCCGCTTGACGATCCAATTTCACTCAGCCTCTGACGATAACACCGTCAGTGCACATGCTCTATCTCCACTGCTCCATCTCCGTTAATGGGAGTGTGTCCCCACTTATCCATAGTTCCATGCAGTCAAGTCCATGCATTAATGAGGGGACTATATACGACCATCGATTCAAACCACCTCCTGTCGCGCAATCATAGCCTCCTGGTTTTCATTCCTGAGACCGAATATGGAAAGTGTTCTTCCATTGTAACCTGTTATCAGATCAAGAAATTCTTCTGAGAAGACGTAGTCACACAGGTGTGTAGGTAATGCCTTCATATCACAAGATTGGAAATTCTTCTGAGCAGACACAGTCATGAAGGTGTATAGGTAATGACTCTAGGTCAGGGCACATGCAAAAACCTATTAGTTCTAACTTTTGTTCTGTTAATCTAGCTCTCTGATGATTTCAGCTGATACTCCAACTCTCTAACCTTGGTCTCTAGCTGTGGCTATGCATTTGCGAAACCTATTAAGTGATCTATGATGATTTCAAATGATATTGCAATTTCTCTTCATATCTGAACACATTGTCAACTCAAATTTGATTTTTGGCAAATGGAGTAGAAACCTGACTTTTCGATGAACTAATTTTTGAATTCAATACAGACAGGAGTATTCCCGTCTCTCTCTAAAAATGTAATTATGTGTCATGCACATTACATCATCATCAATGTTGACAACATTGTTAACAATAGAATTTATAACATAACCAAACATTCTATGTCACTGCACATGGATTTCCTCTTGTATTTGAATTATAACAAATCAAACAGGTTTTACCAGCCCCATAGAGGGGAAAATGGAAAGATTTGAAAAATATGGTGGGTGTTTCCGCCAATGTCACGCTTTTGGGGGTAAATTGTTAGGGGAAAATAGATTTCTCTCAAAATTACATGGTTTCCGCAAACAAATTGAACACCTTTCAATCGATTCCAGTCATCACTCGCTCCATCAATCCATCCATGCATCAATAATCCAGTTACTAAAAGTATCAAAGTTAATCTATTAATGAGTGGGTCTGGGGCACCCTAAAATACACTCCACACACTTCTTAAGTTAAGCATACCAACAAAGAGATTAAGCATAAACCTTCTCTTTTTATTTGCTTCGCATTCTCATTCTCACGTTAGTTGATGAAATTTTGGAGGGAAAGGGATCTCCTTGCAGAACCATATCAAAACATCCAAAATGAGATCAAGCAGTTCCAAGCTCGGTGTGAGAAGGCTTATGTTGAAGCTATTTCCTTAGACACCACTAAAGACAAAATGGAGGAGGCTCAATGCCTCATAGTATGGTAAATACTCTTTTTAGAACCTGGTTTGTGGGTGGTAAATTTTAGAATGAAAAGGTAGGTTCCTAGGTGAGGTGGATGGATCCTATAAAAAGCACGCTAAAAATAGCCCATATAAGGTGCCCTCCTTGTACCCATATTGAGCGTCATTCTGATCCAAATTTCAATAACAATATCAATTTTATTCATTTGCAGTGCATTGATTTATTTCCTATTGGTTGTTAAGAAACAATTCCCATGAAGAATGCATGTTAATAGTGCAAAAAGTAATAGTAGATATTACTATTGACAGGATTAAAGGAAGAAATGTGTTGTATATTATGACGCCTTTTTTTATTATTATGCTTGTAAGTGTAAACATTGTTCATTTATTTTGGCACTTGTTCCCAATTCGTTTTCTAAAATTTTAGGAAAGAATTTAGAGGCCAAGTACCATAAGGGAAATTTCTGTGTTCCTTACAGGTCAGATCTAGATTGGTCAATCGGCATGGTTAATATGAATTTCCTCCTATAGATAACAATGTTGAGACTTGAGAGGTGGTAATAGATAGTCTAGACCCCAAATAAGTACTAGTTGTGGAAGCTTTTGTCTTTGAAATTGATCATAATGGTCCAGAGTTGTCTTCTAGATTTTTGGCCTTGATTGGCTTTTCTAGCATGTCTAGAGAGTCTAAAATCAAGATGAGCCATTGAGATCAGTGATTGTTGGGTGTCAATTTCTAGAGATGCACATTTATGTCTCATTAATAATATTGGTATAGATTACGCTGTATAGAAAATCCTTACAAGCTTAGTAGAAAAGTTTTGTCATAACTGGAATTAACATACTTGGGAGGCTCAACCTCTAAAATTTTATTGATTATAATTAGTTGTTTCATTTCCTCCTTTTATCAAGGTTCTTTTTCTTTCTCTAAATCACATATAGCTGAAGAAGATAGGTACTTCCAAAAGATGGCATCAGTTTACTTGATGCATCTTTTCTTAGAATATTCCTTTAGTTCAATAACCACCTTGTTTCTTAAACTTATCATGGGGTTAAATAGGACTACATGTTGTGTTGTACACAACCTTTTAGCACTGGAAATTTTGGTTAAATTGTATCCCAGGTATCCACCTCACTCATGGAATAGTATTGTCAACACGTGCATGCTTGTCTCCATGGTTGCAACAAAATCACTGTACTTGGATTACACTAAGGATTCCTCTCGACTGAGCCATTTTTTCTCTTAAAACCTTTAATCAGACTATTAATGAAGAAATTTTTCATCACTTCTAGCCCAAGTTAGCAATGAAAACTAGAAGGCCAAACAATTTGGAACATCTACACCTCTACACAGCTTTAGTATTCACTTTTATTTTGAAAAATAAAATTACCAACCCCTTTAATTCCCAAGAATTCCTCAAAACATACTAGTTTGAATTGCCACCAAAACCAACAATAATCAACATTCTAAAATTCTAAAATTGATAAAAAAGGCCAGACAATTTGGAACATCTACACCTCTACACAACTTTAATTTTCACTTTTATTTAAAAAAATAAAATTACCAACCCCTTTAATTCCCAAGAATTCCTCAAAATAGACTAGTTTGAATTGCCACCAAAACCAACAATAATCAACATTCTAAAATTCTAAAATTGATAAAAAAAGCTTCATTATTTTCCACACTCGATGTTTTTGAAATGAATGGAATCCTAGAATAAAATGTCTTCTACCTTCCTTGTCTAAGAAAGTAGATGCTTGTCCAATTTATGTATATGGTAATTAATATTAGCTAAAGTTGGGCGAAAATTAAAATCATTAGTGTCATGTACCCATACCCCATTATCATGCAGAATTAAAAATTTCATCAAGAACCTTTACTATTCATCGAAACACAGGGCATCACCGTGACCACATCTCGACATTTACAACACTGTCACGCTCCCTCCCATCTTCCATTGATCAGTTCGACGATCTACAAGGAAAGATCTCAGAGGAGATCAGACGACAGTGAGAAAACGCAATGGAGATAAATGATCCCAAATAGTCCCTCAGACTGGAACCAAATCGATGGTTCAGAATCCACCCGTAAAATAAACGGTGCAGAAAGCCCGAGTCACGGGGTCGAAAGTTATGAAAATTTCAATCTCACTTCCGGCAACTCGCATCCCGCATTGAAAATAGATCAACGGCGTACAACCATCCCATGAAGATCGACAGTGCAGAAAATTTGACTTGTGGGATTTGGAATTGGAAATTGCGACACCACCATCCCACATCTCGCAAGTTGCAGAAAGGAAATTGCAGAAGGGAAATCTGCGGAAACCAAAATTTGCGAAATGACCTTCCGCATTCCGCAATCCTACGAATTTGCACAAAGGAGGATTTCTAGCATGAAACTCAGCTTTTTGACTGAAGTCTTGAATCGATCTTATCAGTCAGCCATTACCGATCTAGCCAATCTACCCTACAACTTAGTTCAAAATGCATTGAGGGAAAACATACATAGATGCCTATAATTGCAGTTATTCAAAGGAACAATGCATCAATTCCACACAGCAACATATTCATCACATTCCATTAAGCAATTTACAGTGCAAGAGATACATTTGCAGAGAATAACATAGAAAAGAACAGTTATCTTGAACAAATATTGTCCCACAACCAGTTATGTCGCTGCAACGTTCCACCCAACCATGGGCCAGTGCACTCATCAATATCTCAGCGACACCGCCACTCCCGAGCTGGGCATGATTTCCTCAAGGAATAAGGGAACACTAGCAGGCTCATACATAGCCAAGGTGCAATAACACTCAGCCAAGCCAACACAGTTGGGTTTATCAGGCTGCAGGGTAAAACACACCAACAGATGGGTTTCATAGGCCACTTAGCCAAGAAATCTCACAGTTGGGTATCACAAATTGAACATAGTCAAGCAAACATTCACCTTTAAGGACCAGTCAAGCCAACAGATGGGTTTATCAGAATTTACTCAGTCAAGCCATCTCACTGCTAGGTTTATCAGGATAACTAGCAAAGCCAACATTCTTAGTTGAGTTTACCAGACTGTCCAGCCAGAGGTTACTCACAAGGTCAAACTCAACAAGACACGACCAAGCCAACAGATGGGTTTATCAGGCTACCAACTAGCCCATCTCTCCAGTTTGGTTTATCAGGCTTCTAAGGCAATGGGTAGGAAGAACTGCTAAGCTAGTGAGCTTATCTACAGAGATAGAAACACCTCCACAATACCTATCTGGCATGGCTTCCCCATTGCCTACACACCCAACACAAGGAAGTGTCCCCTTCTCTGCTTTGCAATCCCTCGAGCTACACCTTCCCTTCCAGTTCTCTTCAGGATGTGCATAGTAGGTTTACTAGCCACTCTTATCTTATTGTGAGGTTCCACACTAGGTTTATCAAGCATGTTCTTTGTCTCTCCCATTCCTAAGTCTTGTACATAGCTCAGACCCGAACCAGGGTGCATAATACAACAACCACAGGGAGACTCTACAACACAGGCTTACTCTGGAACACGAGTAACATGGTCTCATACACTCTGTAGTTTAAGATAATGCTACAAAGAAATAATCACAGTCCTACTGAGGGAAAACACTCACAGAATGTGAAGGATACACATAGGAAGAGCTCTGCTGATACCGTAGTGCTTCCACTGCACCTTTACTTGTCCTATGGCTTAGTTCCAAAGCATGGTGACCTTCTTGTCGAGGATGCGCATTGGCTTGATTCAAAACACTCCCTTGGGTTCCACCTGAATCACATCCCAATTTATCACATGGTTAGGGTCATGTATATATTTCTTAAGAAAGGAAACATGAAAAACATTATGAGCCTTAGTGCTAGCAGGAAATTCAAGTCTATATGCAACTGGCCCTATTATTTCAAGCACTTCAAACGACCCATAGTATCTGGGTGACAGCTTGGCACAACTCCCAAGCTTCAAGGAACTCTTCTTTTCCCTCACTCCGAGGTAGACATGATCCCTAATACTAAACTCTCTGTTCACCCTATGCTTATCAGCATAGATTTTCTATATATCCTGGGCTGATTTCATATTCTGCCTAATCTTTACAACCTCTTGCTCCATCTCCTTGAGTAATTCTGGACCAAGCACAACTCTTTTCACTAGATTATCCCAAGTCACTGGTGTCCTACACCTCCTTCCATACAAAGCCTCATATGGACTCATCCCCAAGGATTCTTTTTGTCCATTGTTATAAGCAAACTATACCAGGTGTAAATAATATTCCCACTTGGCTGGTTTGTCCATCACGTACATGTGAAGCACGTCTTCAAGCACTTGATTTTCCGTCTTTGTCTACCCATCCGTCTGAGGATGGTAGGCAGTGTTGAATTTCAACTTTGTACCCAAATCCACAAACAACCCCTTCCAAAAATTGGAAGTGAATTGACATCTCTGTCAGAGACTATTACCTTTGGAAATCCATGCAATTTGAAAATATCCTTCATGAAGATCTTGGCAATGTCATTAGTCTTATGCGTAGACTTAACCGGTATAAAATGTGCTGCCTTTGTCAACTTGTCCACCACAACCATGATGGAATCATTTTGTCTCCAAGTCATTGGAAATCATGTAATGAAATCCATGGAAATAACTTCCCATTTCCATTCGGGAACTGGCAAAGGCTGCAACAAACCCGCTAGGTGTTGATGCTCAACCTTCACCTACTGACATTTTATGCACCTGGAAATGTATTCAGCCATGTCCTTTTTCATTCCTGGCCAAAAGTACTGCTTTATAGCTGTAGCAATTGTCTTTTGATATCCGGGGTGACCATAATATGGAGCTTGATGTATCTCGTCCATAACCATTCTCCTCAAATATGCTACATTTGGAATATAGAATTTGCCTTTATAAGTAAGAAGTCCATCTTCTTCCAACTTATATCCCTCATATCTCTTCTTAAGACTTTGCTACTGCAAATTGTCTTTTACCTACTCATACAAATCATCTCCAGTAGTATGATTAACAATCTGCTTCCTTGACTCCGATTGACAAATACTAATGGATGCCACATGCATTTCCTGCACCTTCCTGCTGAGTGCATCGGCTACCTTATTCTTCTTTCCTTTTACGTGCTTGATTTCGAAATCAAATGCACATAAAAACTCCAGCCATATAGCTTTCCTATAATTTAACGTTGGCTGATCAAACAAGTACTTCAGACCACAATGGTCTATCCTTAGTTCAAATATTCTTCCCATTAAGTAATTCCTCCACATATTGAGCGCATGTACTATGGCTGCAAGTTCTAGATCATGAGTAGCGTAGTTCTTGTCATGCTCCTTTATCTTTCTTGACTCATAACATATCATGTGGTTGTCTTGCATAAGGACTCCTCCAAGCCCTTGACCACATGCATCTGTACACACCACAAAATATTTTGCTGGGTCTACAACTTTCAAAACCGGTGCACTTGTGAGAATATTCTTCAACCACTGGAAGCTTTCTTCACACCTCACTGTCCACTCAAAATTTATGCCCTTCTTTTGCAAAGAAGTAATGGCATGTGCAACCTTGGAGAATCCTTCAATGAATCTCCTGTATTATCCTGCAAGTCCCATAAAAGGTCTCACATCTGTCACATTTCTTGGAGTAGGCCAATTCATAATGGCTTCAATCTTGTCAGGGTCCATAGATATACCCTCTTCTGAGATAATGTGACCCAAGTAGTGAATTCTATCTCTATAGAAGTCACACTTGCTCAACTTTCCATACAACCGATGCTCCCTAAGCAACTGTAATGTCAGTCTCAAATGCTCTTCATGTTCTTCCTCGTTCTTGGAATAAACAAGAATGTCATCAAGGAAAACAAGAACAAAATTGTCCAAATACGTGCTGAAGACACTATTCATAAGGCACATAAATGTAGCTGGTGTAGCTGATGCATTTGTGAGACCAAATGGCACCACTATAAACTCATAATGTCCATACCTTATTTTTAAGGCTGTCTTATGAATGTCTTCATCCTTGCTTCTCACCTGATGGTATCCCGACCTCAAGTCAATCTTGGAAAATACCTTTGCTTCTCTCATTTGATCAAAGAGGTCATCAATCTCGGGAAAAAATAGTTGTTCTTTACTGTGAATTTTTTCAGTTGTCTATAATTGATACACAATTTGAGTGTACCATCTTTCTTCTTTACAAATAGAATTGGTGCTCCAGAAGGGGACACACTCGGCTTGATATAGTTTTTCTCCAACAGCTCTTGCAGCTACATCTTTATCTCTAACATTTCCAGCGTACTCATTCTGTAGGGTGTCTCAGACATTGGTACTGCTCCTAGCACAAGTTCAATCGTGAAATCAATGTCCCTCTTTGGAGGAAGCCCTGGAATCTCATTAGGAAAAACATCCCTAAATTCCTGCAATACACGGAAGTCCTCCAACCTAAGAGTTTCCTTCTCTGTTGCCTCCAAAATATGAGTTTCATACAATTGGCAAACTTTTCTACATAACTTCTTCAACTGCATTGCTGAAATCTACCCTACTGAAATCACCTTTGGAATGCCTTTAACAACTCTCAGGTTCCCTTCTTCATCCATGCATTCAAAAGTCTTGTGGTAACAGTCAAGCTTTAACTTGTGAGCTTCTAACCAATCCATTCCAATGAGAACATCATAGGAACCGAGGGGTAGAATATTCAGATATACACAGGTGACCAATCCATTCATCATTAATGGACACTTCTCTACCACTTCACTAACCTTTCTCTTAGTTCCAGTGGCTAGCTAAACTAACCATGATTTTCTATGCCTCATTTTATTGAAAGCACAAATATCCACTAATCTAGGAGCAATGTTACTGTGCGTAGAACCAGGGTCAATCAAAATAGAAATAGATTGCTCAACAATCTTACTTGCAACTTCAACCACAATTAACTGGTGATCTTCTTGGCGGTCCTCTAGTGCTGCGTAAATCCTAGGGACGACCCTCGCTACTTGACCCACTGTTTCTGCCTCTTGAAGGTTGTAAGTTGGCTTTGCAATCTCATTCTCGAGTGGGAAATTCCTGCACATGTGAGGTCTTCCACATTTCCAACATTGGAGAGGTTCTTTGCTCTGTGGTGGATCTCTTGTCTTTTCTCCCACCACTCTAGCTGGCTTCTTTTTAGCTTGGGATGGTTGCTTCTGTTGATTTCTGAAGTTAGAAGGTTTAAAATATTTCTTCCTTTGGTAGGACTTCTCATTCTTCTTCTCCTTCCAAGTCTTCTGATAGTCAGGTTTTCCTCTGCTTTGCTCATACCAATACTTAGCTTTCCTTATTGTTTCTTCCAGAGTTCGAGGCTCATAAAACTCAATTCTGTCTTTGTAAGACCGAGGAAATCCACTTAGGAAACCCTGGATCTTCACTTTTTCATCTTTGATGTACCTGGCATGCCTCAAAAGTTCCAAGAACTTATTTCCATATTCTTCCATGGTCTACTGTCCCAATCTCAACTCATGGAACTCTTTAATCTTATCATCATAGTACTTGTCGGAAAGGTACTTCTGCTTGAAATACTTTTGGAACAGCTTCCATACAATCTTCCTTTCATTGATCTTATTTACCTTCCTGAAGTGCTCCCACCATATCGATGCTCTTCTAGTCAAATTGAATATGGCTACCCTAGCCTTCATATTTCCTGAATATACTTGGACTTGGAAATATTTCCTCATCCCAAGAAGCCAAGATTAAGCTTCTTATCCATTCTTTATCTCACCATTAAAGGTAGGAGGTCTTGATTTCTTAAATTTATCACGTGAATGGTTCTTGTAATGCCTCTTCCTCTCATTCCTGTGAGATGAAGAGATTAAAATGTCAGTGGATCCTTTAGATTCAGATGACTCACTATGAGATCTCTTCCTTCTTCTAGTCCCACTCTTACTACCTTCTGGTCTTGCTGGACGTTGTCCCGAGCTCATCCGTTGCTAGATGTCTGTCAAACTTTGCAACATGGAAGCATTCGGCTGATGCTGCCCTTCCTGAGCTTTAATCAGGCTCCTCATGGTGGCTGCAATGTTTGGTAGTGTCTCTTGAAATATCCTTCCATTAGATTCTATATCATCATTTTCGGCTCGGACTTTTTCCCCCATAGCATCTTGCGCACGCTTGTAGGAATCCCATGCCTCATATCTGTCATAGGTTCTCATTGCTGATCCAACAACCCACTTTTCCAAAATGTACTATGAATCTGCAAAATGTGTTATCAACAACATTTGTTAGATGCACAATAATTCAAAATCAAAACCATTTTACTTACTGTCACCTATCCTATCTAGGCCCAATACTGTAACCGATAGATTTGTGAACTAATTTTAGGCCCATCCAGGCCCAATGCTGCAACCCACAGCTCTGATACCACAATGTAGTGTACTACAAGTGGGTATCAGAGGGTACTCTTGACTGTTTTCTAGCCCATCCAGGCCCAATGATGCAACCCACAACCTTGATACCACAATGTCACGTACCCATACCCCATTATCATGCAGAATTAAAAATTTCATCGAGAACCTTTACTGTTCATTGAAACACAGGGCATGGCCATGACCACATCTCGACATTTCCAACACTGTCACGCTCCCTCCCGTCTTCCATTGATCAGTTCGATGATCTGCAAGGAAAGATCTCTGACGAGATCGGATGGCGGAGAGAAAATGCGATAGAGATCAATGATCCCAAATGGTCCCGTAGACTGGAACCAAATTGACAGTTCAAAATCCACTCGTAAAAATCAACGGTGTGGAAATCCCGAGTCGTGGGGTCGAAAGTTACAAAAATTGCAATCTCACTTCCTGCAACTTGCATCCTGCATTAGAAATAGATCAACTGCGGAAAACCATCCCGCGAAGATCGACGGTGTGGAAACTTTGAATTGTGGGATTGGGAATTGGAAATCGTGACATCGCGATCCTGCATCCCGCAAGTTGCGGAAGGGAAATCTGTGGAAACCAAAATCTGCGAAACGACGTTCCGCATCCTGCAATCCTGCAAATTTGCTCAAAAGAGAATTTCTAGCAGGAAACTCAGCTTTTTGATTGAAGTCTTGAATCGATCTGATCATTTAGGCCATTACCGATCTAGCCAATCTACCCTATAACTTAGTTCAAAATGAATTGAGGGAAAACATACATAGATGCCTATAATTGCAGCTATTCAAAGGAACAATGCATCAATTCCACACATCAACATATTCATCACATTCCATTAAGCAATTTACAATGCAAGAGATACAATTGCAGAGAATAACATAGAGAAGAATACTTATCTTGAACAGATCTTGTCCCGCAACCAGTTATGTCGCTGCAATGTTCCACCCAACCATAGGCTAGTGCGCTCATCAATCTCTCAGCGACAACGCCACCCCCGAGTTGGGCATGATTTCCTCAAGGAATAAGGGAACACCGACAGACTCATACATAGCCAAGGTGCAATAACACTCAGCCAAGCCAACACAGTTGGGTTTATCAGGCTACAGGATAAAACACACCAACAGATGGGTTTCACAGGCCACTCAGCCAAGCCATCTCACAGTTGGGTATCACAGACTGAACATAGTAACGCCAACATTCACCTTTAAGGACCAGTCAAGCCAACATATGGGTTTATCAGACTGTACTCAGTTAAGCCATTTAGCCAAGCCAGCATTCACAGTTGTTTTTATCATACTGTCCAGCCAAAGGCTACTCACAAGGTCAAACTCAACAAGACACAACCAAGCCAACAGATGGGTTTATCAGGCTACCAGCCAAGCCATCTCTCTAGTTGGGTTTATCAGGCTTCTAAGGAAATGGGCAGGAAGAAATGCTAAGCTAGTGAGCTCATCTACAGAGGTAGAAACACTTTCACAAGACCTACCTGTCCTGGATTCCCCACTGCCTACACACCCAACATAAGGAAGTGTCCCCTTCTTTGCTCCACAGTCCCTCGGGATACACCTTCCCTTCCAGAGCTCTTCAGGATGAGAGTTTTGGGTAGGAGATCATGTTTATGCAAACGTGAACACCATAAAAATTTACCTAAGATTAGGGAAATATTCAAGCTTGGCACCTAGGTATTGTGGACCTTTTGAAAATTTAGCAAAGGTTGGACCAGTGGCATATCAACTAACATTACCTCCTACTATAAAAGTACATAATGTTTTCCATGTTTTGATTTAAAAAAAAATACGTTTATGATGCTACTCTTGTGGTTGACTGAAATATTATATAGGTGAAACCTGAAGGAGAATTTTAGGTGGAACCAGCATGTATTCTTGATAGGAGAGAACTTTTACTCTGGAACCGTGCCATCAGACAAGTAAAGGTGCAATGGAATCACCTTAGTCTGGATGATTCCACTTGGGAATTGGAAAGCGATATGCAATAATCATATCAAGTTCTGTTTCAGAATGATCTAGTGGAAGTTTAAGAGGTAACACCAAGGACAGTGTTATTTTTAAGGGGAGGTGTATGTAATACATTGAATGATTAATAATTGTTAAGACTTTAATTTTTTTATTTTTTATTTTGACCAAATAAAGTCAAAATAAATGTAATAGAATTATTATTATTTAATAATTAAAAAACTGAGAGAAATCAAAATTGAAGTAGGTGTTAAAAGAGTGTTTCCTAACCCACAAGGGGGGATGACAAAGGGCATAAACTATTGAGTAAAAAATCAAGTGTTACAGGAGGCATCTTCCCGAAAATTAAGTCGAAACTCCTTGTGGAGAAATAACGAGGAGGTGGCTTAGACAACAAAATTTGAACCTAAAATATGACGAACAAATCCGATGCAATCCGATGAAATTGTTTGTCTCATCGGATTTCACCTTCAAAATTATGAATTTTGGTTAAAGTTTTTTTTAGTTGATACATGGCATTGTCGAATATCTGACGGACATCGGTTATTGGATGACAGGCACCGATTATCCGACAACTTCTGTCGGTTATCTGACATATACATGATAACAGTAACAAGGGTAATATCATCGGATATCTGACGAATTTTAAATTTTAAAAAGTATAAATTATGGTAACATTCTGACATGTTTTCCATACAAGCGACGATATGCGAAAAATATATGTTCACATGGACTGGTTTTCGTAAAAGAATACACAATTATTTCAATTGTTTTTGTGATTAAAAATAGTGAAGTGTGGACGTTGATTTTTTAAGATCGATAATATTTATTGAAGCTCTTTATGAGAAAATGCCAAATAGCAATATTCCTGATCCAAATGAACACAATCAACAATTGCTTGCTAGATTGTGGGATGGAATAAAAAGAGAGGGTGATGGGAAATGTTATTTTCCATGTAGTCAATGCAATATCTTTAAAATGAGAAGAATAAAGATCACAACAGTCAGAAAACATTGTAGGGAACATGGACACACTGAGGGGGGGCATGAATATTGTTAATTTGTAAGTTTTTCATTATATATAATTTTATATTGATTGCTTTTGTAAATGAATGTATTATTTTAATATTTCTTATATTAATTAATATCTATTGACTGTTTCATGTAATTATAAAGGAAAGACATCCTACACCATATCGTCCGGAGGACGTGCTTTCAGAACAAGTACCGGAGGAACATGGAGCTATGAATAATGGAGAACAAGTTAATGATCATATTGAAGAAGATGATCATACTGATAACATAGTTGAAGATGATGGTACAAATACATTTATCCATCATATATTTAATGTTAGAATTGATGATGATGATGCTGATCATGAAAATGATGACTTTGATGGTGTTCATGATTTCCCTCTTCTTGAGAAGGCATACAAACTCCTTTATGAGGGCTCCAACACAAATCTTCTCTCTGCTATATTGTTGATAATGAACTTGAAGGTTATGAATGGTCTTTAAAACATATCAATCACACATATGTTAAGGTATGTAATATATTCCATCACATATATATGATCGCACTAAAGGTTATCATTATTCGTCTAATAAAATTATTGTTAATTCATAAGTAAAATTAATATGAATGAAATGTGTTTCATTAGTATTGTTTATATATTTATATATTAACTAGATTTTTATTTTAATTTGTTGTAGCTTGATAGCTGAATTTTTGTTACCACTGTCAAATATTTTAACTCCCACATTTTGAGATTTATCTGCCATCATGAAAGAAATTGCAATGTAGTATGAAGCAATTCATGCATGCCCCTATGACCATGTTATATATTATAATCAACATGAATTTGAAACCGAATGTACATAATGTCATATAAGTAGATATCGAATAGATAAAGTAACAAAAAATGTGCCTCTCAAGGTTCTTCATTATAATCCCATTATTCCACATTTGCAACCACTGTTCAGGTGCAAAAACATAGTGCAATTTATGAATTATCATGCATGGAACATAAGTCAAGATGACATTATTCGTATTCCTGCAGATGGTTATGCATTTAGAGATATGGAGGAAAAATTGCCTCACTTTAAAGAAGAACCTCGTAGTCTTAGGATTTATGTGGTAGTAGATGGTGTCAATCCATTTACAGAGATGAGATCTGTTTACTCAGTGTGGCCTATTTTTGTTATCAACAATAGCATTCCTCCATGGTTGCCAATAAAGAGAGAGCACATAATGTTGTCGATGATTATTCCATGTATGTGTCTACAACTTTTGTTTTAATGTAGTGGCATCTCATTTGTCGTATTTTGTTGCATAATGTCACATATATATAGTTTATTTTTATCTTGTGCATGGTTTATATATCCAAATGGTTGTAATAATTATATATTTTACATGTTCAAATCAATCAGGTAAGTACCAAGTTAAACATATGAATGTATATATTGAACCTATTATTAGAGAGCTACTAAAGTAATAGGAATGACATCACTATGTATGACGTATCTATACCAATATGCCAAAGGAAATTTCAACTCCATGCAATGCTTGTATGGACAATACATGATGCCACAGGGTTAACCCATTTTTGTGGCTTGTAATTATCAGTTCCACTTTAATTGCGTTTATTTTTTTGAACTAATTAATATATTATGCACCCATGTTTTTTAAATAATCCATTCATTTTATATGTAATTATAATTGACATAGATAATCCATCTATTTATGTAGGTATTCATACAAAGAGAAAATTTGCATGTCTAGTTTGTGGTCCTAAGATCAAATATTGTCATTCCAAAAGGTTAGGAAAGGAGGTGTTTGATGAGTATAGGCACTTCCTCTCTAAGAATCATAGGTATTGAACTACCGAAATACATTTGTTCAATAAGAAGAAAGATATTGCATTAAAACCACATAGAATGACACCTCACCTATGGAAGTTGTAATATAATAGAAATCATCAAGGTACATATGAATCATTGTATATGAAATTTTATGAATTTTTTTAATTTTGTGTTGTTTATTGTAATTGACATTGATTTTTGTAATTTATTTTTAAACTATGATTCATGATGTATGTCGTGATCATGAAGGAATTAATGGGATTCCACGAGGAATGAAAGTTAGTCTAAACAATTCAGTAGGTTTCCCTACTATGAGGACCTATGAATTGTTTGTCTGTTTGATACAATGCATATTGGAAAGAATGTGGCTGGAACATTATGCTGAATATTGGATGGAAGGAATGAGAAAGAAAATATTGTCAAAATTTGCAATGACATTCAAGAAGCCAACCATGTAATGAAAGATGTCATTCAATTTCATAGAAGCGGAGACCAAATTAATATAAACTCACTTCCATGGATGTTAACAGAGCAACAAAGTAATGTTGTAAAAGAAGTCATGCAAAAAATTAAAATTTCCACCAGATTTTGTGCGAACATGAACAGTATCATAAAAAAGAAATGTGATTTTGCGAGGGTGAAAACACATGATTGACATATCTTCATGAAGGTAATTATTATGGTATGCATATAATTATTGCTATATTAACAATATTTTAGTTCATATTTTTGGTAAATTTTTGTCTACTTTTTGTAAAAAAAATGAAATGATTTGTATATTGTTACAATATGTTCTACCTCTCTCTCTCCTGGACAACTTTGAAAACAATGTCAAAGAAGTTATATATAATCTTGGGAAATACATGAGGTAAGTACCAAGTTTTTGCATGTGCTTAGTGTTTATTTAATTCATTGTAGAACTTATATTTGATTTTGTGCACTAATTCACGTTATGTAATATAATGTTTTTTTTGTTAAATATCGTGATTGGTTTGCATCACTTGTAGATGGTTGTCATCTAAAGAAATCCATAAAGAATATATAAAGTATTGGAGGAGAGAAATTCCTCATCTCATGTGTGAAATGCAGAAGCATATACCTTCATCATTTTTCAATGCACAAGAACACTACCTCATACACCAAGTTGAGGAGATTGAATTGTGTGGAAATGTATACTCAAGGTCCATGTGGACGGTTGAGAGGCACTTTAAATTTTTGAACGGTTTGGTTAGAGAATGAGCACATACTGAGGGTTCTATGATGGAGGCATATATGGTATACCAAAACATGATGTATATTAGTGAATATCTTCCTAAATTAGCATCAAATTTCAATTTAGCTCGCATTTGTAATCCACACTCCAATAAAAATTTGGAAGGGGAGTACCCAAAGGGGAAAGGTAGAATGAGGAAGGTGAAAGGTAATTATTATCTAGTGGAGATTAATTAATATAATACATTTGACTGTTGTTTTTTCTGTATATATCATACATACTCTATTTTTAATATTCAATATTCATCAATTAAAAGTGTATAGTTTGTTAAGTGAATACGCATTTGTATTGGATTTTATTTTATTTTTATCAAACAGTTGGTTGAGAGTGGGATGCACTTCATTTATACATCGCAAAAAATATTGACTGGATAAAGGTATGGATTGAACGATGTGAACAAGCTGGTCATGGAATATCATGGGAAGGTGTGGCTTCATTGGTTGAAGGAGCACATCACAATGGAGATACCAATCTTACACATAGGGAAATCAATTTAGCATATGGTTTAAAAGATAAGAAAGAAATAATATTAATCAACCACACTATTTTTTTTTTGCAAACATATTGATGTATGCGTTGATTTTTTCTCTGTAGGGCATAAACATGCACTTAATCATAAATGTATCATGATGGAATCATTATGTGTATGGATTGTTGTAGGTAAAACTCCATAAGGATATGTAGTGCAATGGATGGTAATATCGCATCAAAAATTTAGATGAAACAAAGAAAACATCAGATTGTAGGTAATTTGTAGTCTTTGAGGTGATTAATGTTTCCTCTAGAAGTGACAGCCATCCAGAACTCTCAGAAAATCGATACTATGGGTATTTGAAATATATTCTTCAATGTGACTTTAACTCTTTCAAGGTAGTTTTGTTCACTGTCAAATGGTATAGGTTATGATTGAATCAACGTGATCCCAATAAAATTATTATTGAACATGATAATGGATTTACAGTGGTTAATACAAGGTTGTTTGAGCCAGGAACGAAGCCCTATGTTCTTCCAAGCCAATGTGAACAATTATTTTACTCTGACGTTCCAGTAGAGGGGGTTGGTCATTTGTTGTGAAACACGATCCAAGGGGAAGTCTGGTAAAGTATAACATAGAGGAAAGTAATGAAGAGGGTATTGAAGAAGACGCCGATGTTGAAGATGATTAACATGAGTTAGATGATCATGTTCCAGAAGAAGATGTCGAAGAATTAGTTGAATTATATGATGTAGCAGATAATGTCCATGAAGATGATATCGACGATGACATGATGATCGTAATTGACATCGATGATATGGCCAATCCTTACAATGTTGACTCTGGATTGGATGATACAGATGATGACTTGGATGAAGAAGATGATGAAGTACATTGAACTCTATGAGGTATGCCTTAATATATCTACTCTATATACCTTGATTTAATATTGCGATAGAATTATTGAATTTTATTGGTACTTATAAATTAACTGTTTCTTAGTGTTTTTCCATTTTCCTTATATGTTGGCATTTTAAAAATTTGTATTTCTGCTTATTTTGTGGGGGGGGGGGAAGGTTTCCATGAGGTTTTTCCCTGTTTCCTTGGTTTTATTAAGCAACATTTTTTACTATATTTTAGATTGTATTTGGGTGACCTATGGTCTTGTTACCAGGGCCCACAGTTGTCCAAGTTAGGATTCAAGAGGGGTGTTAGGATTATTAATCCTCCCTTGACCATACTGTCTATTAGATTATTTGCCTAACTTAGGAAAATATAATATATAAATTAGATTATATTAGATTATACTGTTAGGAAAATATACTGTCTATTATATTATATTTTCCTAAGTTAGGCAAATAATCTAATAGACAGTATGGTCAAGGGAGGATTAATAATCCTAACACCTCCCCTGAATCCTAACTTGGAAAACTGTGGGCCCTGGTAACAAGACCATAGGTCACCCAAATACAATCTAAAAGATAGTAAAAAATGCTACTTAATAAAACTGAGGAAACAGGGGAAAACCTCATGGGAACCCCCCCCCCCCCCCCCCCCCCCCC
>LPNX010738896.1:142099-169254 GCA_001517045.1 Pseudotsuga menziesii
TCTTCTATGAACCCACGAATCCAAGAAACATGCTTATTTATGTATGAATCTTCCTCTTTGGAAGAAGAATAATGCACTCAACTAAATCATAAATATAAACAGCTGCACGGTGGACCCATGTAGAGAAGCTGAAATCATCTGAAGAGAGAGAAAAGGTGCTTGATAATTCGAACCATGTGATGAACACCCAAGAAATTGATATATTGCAGCCTTGAACAATAAACCATGAGTGGTAAAATCAGCTCCAAGTATTAGGAGCAAGTGTCCAAGAAGATGCTGAATGTCTCCCTCTTTACTAGTTCTGTCTAACATGCATATGTATAAAAACTAACATATTGCATAATATGTTATTTCTAGGAAGATGCAGATCCAGATTAGAATGTATCCCTCTTTGTTAAATTATATTTGCTAGCTCTGGATTTATTCAGAGCAGTGGAGAGGGTGTGACGAACCCTGAAAATATGTTCATGCCGAGAGGAAAAGCATGATTCTAATAGTTCATATGTTTTAGTGTGTTATTGCAGTGAAATTGACAGGTGCTACATAGTTTGTGTGAAGCTTTGCAATTCTTCCAGCCGAAGCAATTATGAGTTCACATACTCCTAAACCACGGATCCTCACAACTTCCAATTATCTTGATTGGAAAGTTGATATGCAACTGGCCTTATGCAAGCATGTCTACCACATGATCATTCATGGAAGGGAGGCTGAACCTCATCATCCGGTTGAGCGGAACAAGTTTCTGAACCGTTGTGATGAAGCATTCAGGTACTTATGTACTTATATACCCAGAGATCTCCTCTTCCACCTAGAAGGCTTGAGGACTCCTAGAGAATCCTGGGAGAAGCTTGATAGCTTGTTTAACAAACAAGATGGGATTTGGGGATACATTCTGGAGAATGAGTTGGTATCTTTACATCCTAGCAGTTTTTAGACTATTGAGCAATTCTTTACTAAATTCAAGTCTCTATTACTTTAATACAGACAGTGCGGAAAAGAGTGGAAGGATGAGCATAATGTCCTTTCCATACTCAACAAACTAGGCCCTGAGTATTTTGTATTTGTTTCCATATTTCATTCCAACTGGGAAATATTTCCTGATTGGAAGGTTCCTTCATTATATTCTTTTTTCGATCCCTTAATCAAGGAGCAAGACAAGTTGATCCAAATGGGAATCATTAAGACCTTCGAATATCAAGATTTCCTAGTTACTGACTCTTCCAAAGCACAAGAAAAGGGGAAATCAAAGAAGAAGGAGACAAAATCAGCTGATTCGAATCAACAAACTTCTAAAAGGGCCTCCGAATCTAAGAGGAAAAAGAAAAAGTGTCCCTACTGTATGAGGGGTTTTCATCCAAAAGACTCGTGCCTGAAAAAGACCCTGAACTAGATGAAATCTTTATGTGTTCAGAACAATATTTCCCTTCCATGAAGAGTAGTGATGTTAGATGATGAAGAGCATACTGAATAATATGATATTCTTGCATGCAAGCCTCTCTCTGTCGAAGGCTTATGTGATAGATTCTGGAGCACCCAACCACATGGTTGCTTCCATGGAATCCTTCATCACTTTCCCTCTATTAGGAGGACCTAGCAGTCAAATGGGATGTGAATCTAAAATCCTAGATGTTGAGAGAGGTTGGATAAAATCCATCATTTTGATTTCATGCCCTCTCCTACAGAAAAACAAATTTTTGAAGATGAAGAAGAAGCAAATTTTTCCCTACGGTCAATTCGAATGGAAGAAAGCCTCCATGAAGTGACTCCTTCTCTTGCTTCTCTAGAAGTGTATGAGATATCTGATATCTCATCTCATCACATGGATGATCCGGAAAAAGACATTCAAATATCTGTTTGTGAAGAAAAACACTCTTCCTATTCTTTGCAAAATTTCTCCAGTAATTTTTAAAATTTTGTGCATAGTTTACTGGTAACTATTTCATAAACGGTGGAGGAATTTGTTTTCTCTCTATATAATGATGTTTCTGGCCTGCATATCAGTAATATCAGTGATATTATGGAAATAATATTAGATTATAAGATTGATTCATTCACTCTCATTAATCTAGAGCTTCCAGTAAATTCCTATAGGATTACATGCACCGAAAATCAGAATTTTGAAGAAGGAGAAAATTGTGCATCTACCGTCTCGGTGGAGCAAAGTTTTGGATCTGATATGAATCTTTTTGTATCTGATTTATTTTTTGATATAATAATATGTGATTCAGGTTTCAATATTCAAGAGCTTTCAGTATTTCTTATAACTGGTTTCACTAATTTTGGTGTGACAAATCAAGCACCGCAAGTCTCTTTCAATTTTGCTGTTGAGGATTCGATGTTAGTTCTTTCTTATGAATTTTCTGATATAATATTTTGTGAATTATTGGATATTTATGAAGCTATATCAGATTATGGATCTCAATAATTCACTCTCCACAGTCCTGGGGCTTCTCTACCTTTTGTCACATGCTCATCTCCTCACATAACTAGTAAAGAGGGAGACATTTTGCATTTGCCTGGATACTTGATCCTAACACATGGAGCTAATTTTACCACTCAAGGTTTTCTGTTCAAGGATGAAATATATAATTTTGTTGGGTTTTCCTCACATGGTTTGAATTCTCAAGCACCTTTTCTCTCTCTTCAGATGATTTCAGCTGCTCTACATGGGTCCAATTTTCACCGTGCAACTGTTTATATTTCTGATTTAGCAGAGTGCATTGTTCTTCTTCCAAAGAGGAAGATTCCTCTAGACATAAGCATGTTGTTTGGATTCATGGGTTCACAGAAGAACCAAGATACTGTTGCTGCATAGTAGCAGCAAATATTTTTCACAAGTTTTTTCAAAATTTGTATTTCTTCTTATTTTGAGGGGGGGTTTTCCCATGAGGTTTTCCACTGTTTCCTCGGTTGTATTAAGCAACATTTTTTTACTATATTTTAGATTGTATTTGGGTGACCTATGGTCTTGTTACCAGGGCCCATAGTTGTCTAATTTAGGATTCAGGGGGGGTGTTAGGATTATTAATCCTCCCTTGACCATACTGTCTATTAGATTATATTTTCCTAACTTAGGAACCTTAATTCATTATTTGGGTCCACTAGTATCATTGGGTCCACTTGGCCTAATGGGGCCACCTAGATCAATTACTAGAGTGTGGGGAACAATTATAGATGTTAACTGCCACTTAGTGCACGTGCATGCATCAGTTTGGGTGCCTCCTAGACCGAACCCTACATTTTAGGAGCAACTAAGAGTTCCGGCACCAAATTCCATTAGTTAGGTAGAGTTGGAAATAGTTAGTCTTAGTTAGCTCCCAATTACATTCAGCTACTTCACAATCAGTTAGATAGTGCTAGGAATGCATGTATAATGCATGGATGCATGGGGAGGAGTGCTTTTCCTACCTACCACACTCAGTTGTACTGAGTTAAGTAGCTGTAACTGATTGATTGAGTTGTTGGACATCAGGGAGTTGATCTTTGGACTCAGACCTTGTTAGTTACTTCACAATCAGTTAGCTAGCACTATTAATGTGTGAGTACATGGGGAGGACCATTTTTCCTACCTTCCACACTCAGTTGCATTGAGTTAACTAGCTTACACTGATTAATTGAGTTATTAGACATCAGGGAGTTGATCAGTTGGACTCCAATATTTATTGAGAGACCATGAGTTAGAGATTCAATTAGATACAGCCAGATCCACTTGGTAGATTCAAATTTATACCTAATTCATTTGAATTCTTCCTATTTGTAACCTATTGTACATTGGATTTATTATTGTGAATGATACTGTAAATTCTTGAGCAATACTTGTTTGTTTCATGTGTGGTTTGTTTTGTTCAGTTTGTATCTTCATTCTCCATTCATTTCCTGCAAACATTATTAGAACTATATTCTTGAATATCTAAATGGCATTCAAATTCTAATATGGTATCAGAGCATAGGTCTTAGGTTCAATTCCCCCAAGCAACGCCGGAGGTGGGGTGTTAGAGTATCGGTACAACCTACACATGGTATAACTGCCGCTCCTCTAGGAATATAAAACAAGTAGAATATCCGCCACTCCTAGTGATAGGACCTTGTGCTGGGTTTCAAATGTTCATCAACATCTGTAGGTTTTGGTGTAACGACAAGCCTTACAATAATTAGAGACATTGCTTCTTAAGTATGACAAAAAACATAATTTTTTTTTACATAGATTTTGTCGGATTATGGGGAATTGAGAGTGATGTGAGGGTGGGGGGGGTAATAAGAGCTTCCACCTTCACATGGTTGGCCCTGTTTAGTAGAGACTATTAAATTATTCTCTAAACAAAGAGAATCTCAGTAAGGAAATGCACAAATATCATGCTAATCCAAATGGAGTGCTTGATCATGTACTGCATGGGGACAACCTCGAAATTTTTAAAATTCTTTCTTGATTGGACTGAAATTCGGCATGGTTAGACTACACGCACACATTGACATTGAATAGTAAATAATGTTGTCTAATTGAGAATGTAAATCCAAGCCATATGTGAGAAATTGTACTTGGATATTTAAATTTAAAGTAGATTGATCCCTTTGCAACATATGCATGACTAGTTGTGGGCATGAATAAAGACCTATTAACCAAAGAAACATTAGTGTAAGTAGGATATAATTAGAAAATAGGAGGAAAATTGTCTCCCATTAAGTTTATGCCTCTTCACCCACAATACTTGCTAAGGTTTTCAAAATGGGGTAGATCCCCTCCAAGTACAATACATGCCCACAAATGATTTGGTTGAAACACATACACTAGAGTTCATCACTTCTCAACAATGGTGATTAGGATGAATCATGTTCTATGAAAGTTCATGGTGTTATCCCCACTTGAACATGTGTCCCATTTCCTAACATTTAATTGTATTAGAGTATAAACTGCTTGAATTTTATTTGTCAAAAAATTGTATTGTTTTTTTAATGAGCGTGTTATATGAATGGATAACTTGTTAAGCCTTTTTAATGGGCATATGAATCTCCATACCTATCGTAGGGCATTCTCTATGACACCCATTTTTAACATAGTTACCAAGCTTGAATGAATCAGAGCATTTTTTTTAGGAAATAACAACATGGATTCTATGAAGTTTAACAAGATAAAACTAGAGTTGAGACAAAATCTGAAAAAATGTCAATAGTCTTTTAAAAACATAGATGGACACAATTCTGAAAAAAAAATAACATAGAAGTTTCCTATGGAAAACAAAGATTCCTAAAAATAACATATTGTATAAAAAATTCTTAGTAGTACATGCATGTATATGTAATACCGCGTTTCTCTCTCCTCTTTGATTACGCTTTATTAATTCTTTAGCTTAAATTTTGTCTTCCTTTATTAGGATTTTAAAGGTGTGGTATTTTCACTCCCATTGGTTTACTTAGCAATCCCATGACCTATTTGTGGTCATTTGTTGGACATTAATAAAATTATCTTCTTAAGGTTGTAAATCACTTTCATGCATCCTCCTCTAAACACTGAGCAAACAACTTCATTAACACATCATCATGTGATATCAGAATTTTCAACAAAAATATTAAAAGCAACAATACAATATTCAAATCTCAATGCATTATTACCTTGACACCTTGTAAGATCTTTATGATAATTTTCAGGTATATCATTAGGTCATCTAGAAACAAAAAAATGTTATGATGCCATTTCAACAATGGAAGAAACAAGTACAACTAGATTTGAAACACATGCTTTCGGAGTAGGATCCTTCTTACCTGATTCCTAGGTGACAACGCTACTCCAAGTCCGACAAAGAATCCCTGTTCAACTGTGCAAGGATGGAAAACGTTATTTCTCTGGGCTATAATATTTTGATCTCCTAGGTATATATTGATCATGTGAAGTTTACAAGTGAACAAAGTCACCCTTAGAACATGTACTTCCCACCAATATGTCATGTTGCATAAGACACTAATTTTAGGAAGATGGTCTTCACTCCCTGGAAATGATGCCAAAAATGTTATCACACAAAGTTTTCCCTTGGGAAAATTCCCAAGAGAGGTTGAATGAACACTTAAGAAACATATTTATGGAGTGAGTACTCCTCTTTATTCAAAGCTAGTGTGTTCTAGTTTCAAGGGGGTACTGTGAGATTTTTTCGTTTTCCTTACTCAAACAATATGCACGCTAGGTCATATGAAATAATGAAGAAAAAAACACATATATGCATTTAAATATTGTATATCAATGAACAATAGGTGTGCTAAATTGTGTAAGTGACCGATGCCAAGTCCAATGGGTGATGAGAGGAGAGAAAAGAGGAAAATAAGCAAGGTATTCACATATTAATTTTCTTTAATTAAAAACCCTAATGCTAATATTATAAAGCAAAGAAAGCCATCTTAGATCAGAGATGTAAGATGCATAGTTTTTATACAAATAAAGTATAAGCATGCCCCAAGGAACAAGTGGGGACAAATGATGAAGTTCATTGCTCAAGACCTTTGTTGAAAATATATATCTAACTGTTGCTTTTAGAATTGGGTTGTAAAATTGGAAGATAAGAAAATTTGATGGAAGGAGAAGGATGGAGGACTTGGCCAACACTAATAATTCATTATTCTCCTTTCTCCTTTTTATTATAATTGAGGTATTATCTATAAGTGACTTGATTTTTCAAAATCATCTCTTATAAACATGTCATGCAAGGCCATCTCATTAAATCGTATAAATATGTTGAAAAATAGGTCAAGTAAGAGGCCTAAAAACCTCAATGAGCGAGTGTCCACAATTAGAAGCTACCCCTCTAAGCTAGTTGCTTTACCTCCATCCATAAATATAAAGTGATAAGTTTGAAAATAACCTTCAAAGATAGTGCTCAATTATACTTAGAAGAACACCATAAAAAGTAGAAACAAGAATACTACAATAGGATGGTAAGAGGCCAAAATTAAGCCCTTGTGTTGAGCTCCCAAGTTTAATATGAATAGTTGAGTAAGGTGCCCATGTTAGGTTATAAAAGAAAACTTGTTTAATATGAAATTAGTACATAGGAAAATCCTTTTTATTTTGAAAATAACACATAAAAACATGCCTAAATCAATCCTAGAGAAGCGCTTTACTTGCCGATAATAAATACCTCTGAAAATATATGAAATAAACATGTGTGACGTGCAGACAGACCTAAAAACAACACTTGAAAAATGCCTGGAATGTTGTTTGATCCTTTAAATTTCAAACAGTTCCCACAAGAATAAAAAATAGAGCCCATCAACAACACCCTATAGTTGATCATCATTGATGACATCTCATGCAAGAAAGTGTTCAATCATTCATGTGTGTGAAAGGTCTTGGTTGGAATGTGGGGGAATGTGAATGCAAGAAAGTGTTCAGTAATTGTTACCTTCTGAATGTGCATTTGGGAAAGAGTGAGATGATTGTGATTCCCATGCACTTACTCAACACATTTTTCAAAATCTTGGCCTATTGTGTAGAATTTGCACTGCATGTCACTAAACAAAACCCTAGTTTAGAAAACTGTCAAAATATACAATGTTAAGTCCATGAATCCACCAAAAAGGGGTGTATCTAGTGGTAATCGAATGTTTTGAATCCAATAGAACTATTTGTTTATCCATCAGAGCCTTGGTTTTCAAGTTGTGGCGAGTTTCATCTTGCTCACCAATGCCATTTGGGGACACTAGAAAAATTTCAACTGGGAGCATAAAAACCAAAACAAGCAATGAAATTGAGTTTCATTGCCTTCTACAAGTGTGTTTAGGTAAGGGAAATATGAATGCACTTCTCAGACACTCGTTGGGAACATTTTTTAAACTCTTATCCTATTGTACAAAAATTGCACTACACATCACATAACACAACCATAGTTTAGAAAACCAACAACATAGACAATTTTACGGTCCATGAAGCCACAAAAAAGGGGTGTTCCTAGTGGTACTCGGATGTCACAAATCAACGAACTTGACAGTTTATCCATTGGAGCCATGGTTTTTTGAGTTATAGCGAGTTTCTTCTTGCTTATTAAGGCCATTAAGGGACTCCAAACAAATTTCAACCAGGGGCATAAAAACCAAACCAAACAATGGAATTAATTTTTGTTGCCTCCTTCAACTGTGTTTGGGCAAGGGTGATATGACTTTGATTCCCATGCATTCTCTCAACACATTTTCAAAATATTACCCTATCATGCAGAATTTGCACTACATGTCACTGATTAAAACCCTAGTTTAAAAAAATATCAAAATAAAGAACTTTTGGTCCATGAAACCATCCAACATGGATGTCCTTACACTACTACATATGGCTCAAAATTCCCACGAACGTTTTCCATGAAAAAGTTAAAAACGTTGTTTTCGTGGAAAAAGATTTTAAATTTTTGGAAAAATTGAAAATGCCCCGACTTTCGTCACTATAGCGACGTTATGGACCTTTCGTGGATATTGCGACGAAAGTTCCATAACGTCGCTATTGCAACGAAAGTTCCATAATGTCACTATAGCGACAAAAGGATCATGGAGTTTTATTTGCATTATTTGTATGGCAACACTTGGATTATTTGCATGTATTCTTTTAACCCTTAGTTTCACTTGGTAAACAATATATCTATATGTTTATAGACATAGGTACACATGTCATTAAGTCCCATGGGACCTATATTGTGCTTTTGTATGGGGACTCCTCAAGGGTGTTTTACTAATGAGAATCATTGAATATTACACAAACCTGTTTTATTTAGTACTTTATTTGTCCTATGGCAAATAATATTTTGCATTCTTTCATTTTCATGTGTTTCACCAAATTGGAAAAGTGCATTTGGAACGTAAAAGTGTAATGCCCATTACACTAAAGATGAACATAATTTTAGATTTTGTGTTAATAGTTCACAAGTTATTCACATTCTATATTAGGCACACAACATATGTTTTTAGGTGGGATAAAGTAGAATCTAGGCAGTAAAGATCTTCAATCTAAACAAGCATACAAAATTGCAGTGTACGTACCGATATTTGTAGACAAACACTAGGATATTTCCAACTAATATGTATTTTTCTCTCATGGTTGATTTTATCATTATATGGCGCTTGGGAAGAAAAAAAATGACGAAATTATCTTCTTTTTTGGCTATCTATAGGTTTATTTTGGGACTCCTTAAATAGGTTTTGAAGTGTAGGTATGTGAGTTTTGTATGTACTTGCGGGAATACAAAGTCACTAAGGGTTGTTTAACAGTTGCTATGAAATTAGATTTTATAGAGGGATTGTTGTGTACCCGTTTAATGAATAATGATAAATAATTATATGTAAAATTAAATCTCAAAGTCATGTTTATATATGTAATGTTTACACCACCTGTTTCTTAGTGTAGTTATAAGATAATGAAGGATTTAATATTTTAGGAGAGGAATAAAATCCTAGTACATTGGTATCAAGTAAATATATAAGCTATTGCCACTGTATCAAACATTTGAAGTCATTGTATTACGTATTGGGAGCCATTATCCCCCTAGCTTTCCAACCTCACAAGACAAGAATGGAAGTACTCTAAAGCAATGTGATTTAGATGGGAGGATGTTGTCATATGGGAATACTTTGTGGGGGACTCAAAGCTAGTCATGTCAGGATTATAGGTTATGAGGATTGCTTAATATTTAATTCTATTAGAGACTACACTCCCATGGATGGATATGAATATCTATGCCTATGAATGCACATCCTAATACATGAATTTTTCATGTCTACTTTATATTTTTCCTTTTTGTTCCCCTTTTTTTCATCCCTTTATGTTTTTCATAATTTGTCAATGAAACTAAATTGAGGTGTAGGAAAACATTGTTATAGTATTATGGATGAAAGCATGCAAATTGCATGCCTAGATTGCACACACACTGCCTATATTTCATCACCATATTCATTATCATCATCCTTATCGTCATCATCATTAGAATCATCATCATCATCATCATCCTTATCGTCATCATCATTAGCATCATCATCATCATCATCATCATCATCATCGAGATCATCATCGTCATCATCATCATCACCATAACCATCATCGTCATCATCATCGCCATCATCATCATCATCGTCATCATCACCATCACCATCACCATCATCATCATCGGCATCAGCAACACCATCATCATCATTAGCATCATCATCATCATTTCCATCATCATCATCATCATCATCATCATCATCATTGACATCATCATTTTCATGCCGAATCAATGACATTTTATATGAATGTGAATTAATGCATTGTTAAAAATTCCAATTATGTACAAATCCCTGAAATAACACATATTTCATTAAATTTGGAAATATTCTATTACAAGGAATTCATCCACATTGAGTTTTTTTGTAAATCTCTAAATACATATTCTATTAAATCTAGAAAAATCAACTCAAATAACTAGTCCATTAAATTTGAAATAATTGATCCAATGAACTATTTTCTCAATTAATATTTTTTATTTATTTCAAGTAAAACTTTAGTATTCAATTATTCAAAAGGAAATATTACATCTCAATTAGAAATAGAGGAAATATTACATCTCAATTAGAACTAGATGGGTTAGATCTAGAATTTAGAACTTCCGCTAAATTGAGTTCTTTGAAAATGAGGAAAGTCATAGCCTTTGAATCCTTACATAATTTATATTAATATTATGTATAGTTTGCATTAAATTTTAAGTTGATTAAATTATTTTATGACATAATACTAACATTGTATTTGTTACTACAACATTTATAAACATTGTCATAGTAATTATTTTTGTCTTTGTTGAGTATGTTGTTTTATTTTTGTAAGCTAGCACCAGTTATCATCAAAACAAGAAAATATTTTATGACTTTAAAGTCTAAGTTTTACCCTTGTAGTGATTAAAATAAAATATGAATTAAAATAACAACATAATTTATTATTATTGTTGTTGGTAGTCGTAGTGTATTAAAAACTAAGTTGATGAATGTTTATTTTATGAATAATAGATTAACGTGATAAAATTTCTTACCTATAAATTTATTTAATGATATCGATGTTAGTAAAGCCTCTTTATTTATTAATATTAAATATTTTAACAATCAAAATCAATTATGAGCTAGAATAGCATTAGTGCAGTACAGTTTGATTTTTTTCATATACAAGAGGAAAGGGGGGAAACCAACTGAACTAATTATTGCAAGACTTGTTCATTATTTATTTATGAAGTATTTGAATAATGTGTTTAATTGAAAAGAGCATATTTAAATTGAAAATATAAATATCATACAATATTTATATTATCAATAAGATTTTATATCATCTATTAATTTATGTTAGGGCACGTAGGAATCGAACCACCATCGTCCTGCTTGTAATGCAGGTGCTCTTCCATTGAGCTAGCACCCTTTACAACATGAGGGGAGAGGGTCTGTATTAACACCTAGATTACACATTTCTAATCCTTTGTGACAAATCAAAACGATGAAATTCTTAGACTTTTATTGTTTCAAAATGATGAAATTTTGAGACTTTGATTCCTTGCATAATTTCTATTAATATTATCTATAGTTTGTATTAAATGGTAAGTTGATTAAGTTTATGTAATGAAATTAATATTGTATATGTTACTATGATTAAGAAATTGAATTATAATTTGATATGGTAAGTAGTACATTGTTGGTGTTGAGTTTCTTTACTAGTAGAAGATTGACACAATTTTAGAATGACCAATTTAAAAACTATTTAATGACATAATACAAATGTGTTTGTTACTATAACAATTTTAATTCTCGACATAGCAAGTAATATTGTATGTGTTGAGTATCATGTTGTAATATATTAGAAGGTTGGCAACATTTTACAAGTGACATGAAAAATTATTATATATTAAGTGTTACTATGCTAAGTTTATTATTTTAACGATCAAAATCAATTATACGTTAGAATATAAATATAATTTATTTATATTACTATTATTTATATTTTCTAATAAAAGTTAAATTGATCAATAATTATATCACCAAAAATAGATTGTAGAAGATTTTTTTACATATTATTATTAAATTTATTTAATGACATTAATAATCAATGTTTGTTGTTATTATTACCTTGAAATTTCATTTAATTGAAATTATGTTAACTAATGTGTTTAGGTTGAGTCACCATAGTAAGTCTAAGTCTTTTTTGAGTATGATGTTTTATTTTTGGAAGTTGGCACCACTTGATAGTGGACAAGAGAAAATATTTTATGACTTAGAATAAAATAGAATAGGTTGTATCTTAGTAATGATTAAAATAAATTATGAATTAGAATAGAGATAATTTATTATTATTGTTGGTGGTGGTGTATTAAAAACTAAGTTAATAAATGTTGATTTTATGAATAAGAGATTTATGTGAGAAATTTTACTTGTAAATGTATTTAATGATATACTTTGATTATCATTAATATTTATATTTACGTATTAAAATAAAAGTCACCAATATTTGACTAGTGAATTATTAATGATTTGTGTAAGAAATTTCTAACATAATATAAAGTTATTTAACAACATATTAATATTGTGTTGTGACTATTATTAACTTATGTAGTATTGACATTAAATGTTAATATTTGGCTAATGATTTTCGGGATTAAGCTATGTGAAAGCTTTTCAAACCATAATGAAATTTACATTGTTCCCCCGACGATCATGCGTGAAGTGCCCACTTGAAATGTTGGTTTGAAAAAATCAATGACAACTTAATCCAGAAAATCATTCACAATGATGACAAACTGTGAAAGCCTACACTCTGAAAATGTTACTACTTTGTCTTTGTTGAGTATAAGATATTGCACTAGTACAAAGTTCACACCACTTTAAAGTCTACAGAAGAAAATATAATATTAATTAGAATGCAACAGAGTATAACAATTAAATTTATATCCATTATAATAACAAATAATAGGGAAAAGTCACATCAAACCTTAGGAATTCTAGAAGATGTTTTAAGGTTCATTATTGAATATGATTATGCACATTTGATATAGTGACATGTTGCATGTATGTAAAAAACAATTTGAAAAGTTAAAAATTGAATGGTGTTATCTAATTCACATGAATTAACATAGAAGTTGAACCAAAATTTTCATATTAGTAAATAATATAATTTTTTTCTCAAAAAAAGGATTGAAGAGAATATTTGATATACAATAAACATTGAAAAGTGTTTCTTCTTGTATATCAATAACTTGTTCAAAGAGAAAATTACATTCATGAATCATCTCCACCTAATATCCTTATATTCAGTCACGCAAATCAATTACAACTTATACACCACATTTATTTATCGTGGTCTTCGTACAATATTCTTTCTTTTGCATCCATGCCCAAACTATGGTATTAACTAGAATAGATCCAAGTCATGTGTCATCAAGGTTTGGTACCCAATATTGTTCTAAAATTTTCCCTTGTATTTCCTTGAACTAGGCTTCTGTCAATTAACCTTTACATGAAGAGTCTCACTTTCATCGTTTTGGAAGATATATGAGGTGCTTTTTGCCATCCAAATCATCTCTCCTTCATCCTTAGTTCATGATCTAACTCACAACATCTTTCCTTTATCAACTTCAACCATAGGATTCAATATTGGATTTAGCTTGTTGTACTTGGGTGTAACATATACCAGTTCATCCGTCACATTATCAAAATCTCCATCCATAATAATTATATTACATGCAGTGCATTTCGATCAGCATTAAATCTCACATGGATTAAATTGTCTTTTTGATGCAATGTATTTGATGATAATGTCTAACATGAATTAAAGCTAACATGATGTTACTACTTAATGATTGATTTTTTGGATTAAGTTATGTGAAATATTTTCAGTCCACAATGAGTTTTCCATGGTTCCTGTAACAAGAATGGGTGGAGTGTCCACTCAAAATGTTGGTCTGAAAAACGTTCACACAGTTTAATCTAGAAAATCAATCACAATGATGACAAACTGATAAAACATGCACGCTCAAAATGTCAGTACTGTATTTTTTGAGTATAAGTTAATATACTAGTACAAAGGTGGCACCACTTTAAAGTCTACACGAGAAAATATAATTATGAATTTGAATGCAACATAGTAGTACAATTAAATTTATACCAACTATAATAATAAATAATAGGGAAAAATCACTTCAAACCTTATTGCAAGTGCCTTACAATTATTCACAAAGCAAGTTTATAAGATGTTTTAAGGTGCATTCGCATAAAGTATCATCACATGAATTAACATTGAAGTTGAACCAAAATTTTCATATATGTAGCAAATAATATAAAATTCTTCAAAAGGTAGCTTGAAGAGAATATTTGATAAACTACAAACATTGACAACCTTTTCTTCATGTATATTAATTAGTCATTCAAAAAGCAAAATTACATTCATGAATCATCTCCACCTAATCTCCTTATATTTTCTCAAGCAGATCAAGTACAACTTGAGGATGAAGATTTCCATGGTTAAGCATAATGACAAAGATAAATTATGGAATTAAATTGTGTGTATTGAAACTTCCCTACGTTTCGAGTGGGCACTCCACCAATCATCAGGGGAACAAAATAAAAATCTCAAAGTGGTATTGAAGAGAGTGAGCAAAAGCTATAAATAAAGAAGGTAAGGGTTGTGTACATGCATTAATTAATATAATTATGCACATTTTATATCGTGAGATGCTGTGTTGATCTAAAAGACAAATTGAAAGGTTAAAGTTTGAATGGTGTTATCTAATTAGCATAAAGTATCATCACATGAATTAACATTGAACTTGAAGTCAAATTTTCATATATGCAGTAAATAATATAAAATTCCTCAAAAAGTAGCTTGAAGAGTATTTATTATACTACAAACATTGAGAAATGTTTCTTCATGTATACTAAAAGTCATTCAAAAAGAAAAATTACATTCATGAATAATCTCCACCGAATCTCCTTATATCTGCTAAAGCAGATCAAGTACAACTTGCACACCACATTTATTTATCTTGATCTTCCTACAATCTTCTTTCTTTGGCATCCATGCCCAAACTATGGCATTAATTGGAATAAATACAAGTTCTATGTCATCAGGATTTGGTACCCAATATTGTTCTAAAATTTTTCCCTTATATTTCCTTAAGCTAGGTTTCCACCAATCAATCTTTACATGAAGGGTCTTGTTGTCATCATCCTAGGTCTCGCTGTCATCATCCTGGAAGATATATGAGGTGGATTTTGTCATCCAAATCAGCTCTCCTTCATCCTCATTCCCTAATCTAACAAGCAACATGTTTCCTTTCTCAACATCAATTCTAGGATCGAATGTTGGCTTTGGCTTGTTGCACTTGGGTCCAACATATACCGGTTCATCTGTCACACTATCAAAATCCCCATCCATAATACTTGATATTGCATGGAGTGCATTACAATCAACGCTAACATTTTTCCTTGTCTTGGGCCAAAAATCATCAGAAGAAGAATCACTTTCATTCAAGGGTGTATAGTCATTGTAGCTTCCTTCTAATGCATCAAGACCTCTTTTCCAATACCCTAGTTTTCTATTCCATTCCTTTGTAACAATTGGTGAATTCTCATTGCCAATAGTCTCTTTCTACATTTGTATGTATGATGTTATTCCTTCCTTTAGTTCTTTTAAATAAACATCATTGTCTTTCGGACATAAGAAATATGGCTTCCTTGTGGGAAATATAGGTCGACCTTCATCATCTATATTCCACAACTCAACTGGTTCTGACCGCTCGATGTCTCTGATGGATTCTTTATACCTCATAATTGGAACATCATTGAGTACAAGAAATTGGAAGTATTGGACATTAATGTCCAACTAGTGCATTTTCCCCCTCCTTGATGTACCCATTAAGACAAATTTTGAAGTCATACACATTGTCAATAAGTTTAAGTGGAAACACCCAATTTTCTTCTATTGTGCGATATGTATCCACCATCTCAGGTAAAGAATATATAGATTTACTTTTCAAGTTGGAATACATTCTTCCGTAGGTTCCATCTATGTCTTCATGGGTGTGCCCCACTAGAAATAACCCAACCTCAATAGTGATGAAGACACAAAGTACAGTTAATAGTGATAGAAACACGAAAACATAACAATTCTTATTATCACTAGTTGCATTGTCCAACTGTAACAACAAATGTGGAGGAAGAGATTTTTAATCAAGATTTTGATTTTTTGAGCTTCCATTTAAAGATAGGAAAGCATCTTTGTACATTCTACATTTTGAGTAAATAGAGTTTTGAAGTAATGCATTTGAAAGTGGGTTTCTTGAACTTCCACTCTCATAAAGCAAATCACGATACATATCAAGGTGTGGGTCTTGAAGGCCCCTCAAGCACTTTGCAAGAGATGTAATGGTAAATTGTGATCCCATGTGTACAAATGGTAGGGAGAAATGACCAAAACCTCATGTGCTATGCCCATGTGTTAGCATAACTGTCAACGACATACCCAAGTTTGTTCCTACAACAGACTCTTGATTTGACACGTAATCTTGGGATTGAAGTATTTTTTTTGGTCTATTTTATCATGGATAATGCTCGAGTGTTCCTTTGGATACCGCTTTGACATAATTATGTGGGAATAGTAGCAATATCTTCCACACATAACAATCTTGTTATGTTTCTTCAGTCTAGTTCGTGCCTTTTCTTCCAGCTCTTTTGTAGTCGTTGTCTTCATCTGTGCTTTCAACACTATACATTCACTACATTTAATGAAGTTAGTGATATTTGAGAATGCCACATCTGTAAAATGAGTATTGCAAATCTTGCTCATCGTTGGTTGTGATATGGATGAAAAATTGAGCTCTTGAAGAGCCTCATTGATCTCTTTTAACAAAGAAATTTGGGTGTACGTTGATGTCAGCAATCTTAAAGGAGCAGACATGCCATCTTCTTCAACTTGTCGTGTTTGGTTTAGAGAAAAATCTGAATTATCCATTACAATTTTGTGCAATATTTCTATGGTTGCGACAGTATGTGCATGTGGTTTGCATTTGTTGGTGTTACCATGAATTCCTTTGACATGTCCTTGTTGGAAATTATGTTGGTAAGTATAGAAGGTGATTTGAGGAATATTATATATCTTGTACCATGCTTTCTTACAAATAATATCTCCATTAAACCTCATGTCCTTTACTTTCCTAACAGTAGGAGGTAGGCCATGCCCATGGCTCTTTGACATGATTGTGTTGGAAAGGAGTGAATTCAAGACGAATTCCCTAATGCCATTTTTTTAAGAGTTTCATACCCCTTCTAGCAGCTGCAATGGATTTCCTATCCACATGTTGAAGAAAATCGTATTTGCAACATTCATCCGTTGCCTAAATTTGGATTTCTTTCTCTTCATCTCTCTGTATTTGAAAGTTTCCAACTTTTTTTGTAGCCACGACTCGTTTAATCCTTTTATATGGCCTCGTTAAGTGCATAACAATTGAATCTAGATATTTTTTATTATAAATATCACCATCCCATGTGCTTAAGGGACTTATTTCCTCTATAAGATCCCATACCGCCATTTCCTTGGGTGCTCCTTGAAATTTTCATTCACCCTTAAAATCTCACCTTCATTGTCCTCCAACTTATTTATTGACCATCTAACCAAACAATGTATAGACTTATCCCCAATCCTACATCTTTCACAATTTCTATCTATGTCTTCCACAAAAACATTGAATTCCTTTTCACCTAACATTTCACCCCCAACCATGTTATCCTCACAGACATTAACTATGATCCCTTAGCAATGCACTTGCTTGTTCCCGTGCATTCATGTGTAAGAGAAAACTTTTCACATGTGAATGTAAGCCTATGTTGGGGAGTATTTACTGGATGATCATGACAATAAGGTTCCAAATCTCATAAGATCCCAATGTATCCCCTAGTGTATTCTCAAATCTTGTTGGATGTGGCAAAAGAGAATCATGTTTTAACACCTTCTCAATGTTAACCACTATGGATCCTTTATTTATCATCCATCCATGCACCTTATGAACAATCCTTGTATTGAATATGGAGCCTTCACCCACCTTCACTCCACATTGCAAAAGCTCTACCTTGTCTTCAATAGAAAATGCAGAAGAGACATTTTGCACCTATACAACAAATTAAACAACCTTAGTATTTGCTCAAAAAAAACAAGCAATGTACTATAAAAAACACTTAACATGTGCTTCAAGATTTTGATTTAACTTTGTTATGCCTCAAATCTATGATTTTCCATGGATGTAAGTCCCCTTTATCAACATCTTCCACAATCAAATGTGGTTCAATGACATCAATTATCAAAAGCATAACATATCTTACATTAAGCCTTTCTCCACCATAATGAGTTCTAGTCTTTGTAGATTCAACCCTTCCTAGTCCAATAACTTGACCATTAATTAGGAGGTCAACATAGTCCCCTCTTGTCAAATTTTCTTTTAGCAACATGGCGCGATGAGTTAAAGCTAATGCGTGTTAGCTTTCATAAGGTATTTTTTCATGTAACACAATTGCATTGTCATCAAGCACATTGCACCATGTTGGAAATCTAGCTGGAGTTAGCTTTCATCCTTAAATTGTTGCACAGTGAGTGAAATCTAATGTGTGTAAGATTTCATAGTGTATTTTTCCATCTACAACAACCATATTGTCATCAATCACAATGCACCATGATGTAAATCTAGCTGGAGTTAACTTTCGTTCTTAAAATATTGCACGGTGAGTAAAGTGTCAATTGACGGTTGTGGTTCCACATTTTTGTAACATTTTCTTTGGTCTCTAATGATTTTCCAAACATTTACGATTTTTCAAAAAGGAAGCACCGTGTTTTCATGCCCGACGATGAGCTAATTCATCTTTCAAACCATTTGGGACTGCGGCACCTTGTATTGACTGCCCATAGAGGACAACAAATATTTTCCCTTTCTGTTATGCCTTTAATTTTTTGTTCAAGAGTTATACGGTTCGGTTCCTTTCGAATGGGGAATCTTAGAATGTTTAATAACAATTGTACAAAACAATATATAAATATATATAATGTTTATAAATGATATTGATACACCGAGAGTGGCCTAGGTTTTTAGGCCTTGTGATGAACATTCATCTAAGATCACATTCTTTAAAGTTTTTATATTTATTATTTATTATTTAATATTTACATATAATTTATATTCGTTATAGTCTTTATATTAAATGAAGACATTTGGTACATAATGAAGTATATTGTTTTGGTATGAGAACTGGAATCTTATAAGTGCTATCACAACCAAGGTAGTAGCATATATGGGATGTCACATAATCATAGGTATTCTACTCAAACCATCGATGGTAGATGTCCCATCACATGAATAAAGGTGTTGAGGTTGAGCATGATGAAACATCATTTGATTATCGGTCATTTATGTATACCGTTGGCATACGCAAGACAACCTACTGATGATGAAAATGGGTGTCAAGGTACCAAGTGTATTCAACAAGTGTGAATAGAGTTGTTGAGGTCAAACACTTAAAGAATCCATCGATCATGGAGCGTTGATGTATTCTGAATCTGTCGATGGCGAGATATTCTGCCACTGATGACTGCAATCTCAAGGCACTCAATTGACCCTAGATCCCGATTCCAGAATAAATGATCTAAAGTCGATGGAATGGAATCCGCTGGAAGGACGACATTAGGGCATCCCCCATCGAACAACACAAGATACATAGAAAGGCTGGATAATTTGGAAGAACTCTGATGAACAAGATGTACATGAATCGATATCCATGTGAATCTCTCATGCATACCAGGTGAAAGTAGCATGCGAAAGAGATCCTCTGAATAACAACCAATGATGAAGACTACCAACGGAGGTGAGGAAACCACTAATAATGTCTAATAGAATCCAATATACTGAATGAATCCCAATATGTGAATAGATTTCTTATGGTCGAACACAAGGGAAACCATTTATTCAACGACCAATGATGAGATGTCATCTGCTGAGTTCAAGGTCACCTACCAATGACGAAAGTAGGCCCAGCGTGCGAGGTTGTCACAAACCCAAAAATACCAAAATATTTTTTATTTTTATTATTATATGTATATATATATATATATATATTCTTTTTCTTAAAAACATATTCATATATTCGACTAAGTTTTAAATACACACTTGATTTTGTTTCCAAGTCCTAATCTCAGTTTGTTGCATGATGGAAGCGTACCGATCTTCTTCTTGGGATAATTGATCGACTAAGGTAAAAAAAAATAACTTGCATACACTTGCAGTTTCCTAGTAAGGTATTTGAAGTCAAGGGCTGTGTTTATTCTATAAGATAAAGGTCAAAACCTAAAGGTTTTAACTCTTTGTCCTAAGCCTAACTTAGTGCTAAAGCTAAATTTCAGAAACATAAGGTTTTTCTTTATGGTTAAGGATTGTATGCAAATATTAACCCTAAATTTTTGTTTTAAGTTTAAAAACGCCATATGTCACACTATGGGTTTAACTTTGTTAAGGTTTAAGATATAAACCCATCCATACAATGGTATGTACTAAGGTCTTAACTATATAATTGTAATCACATGACCATTGCACGGAACATATGGTTCAAAGTTTTGAAATGCAAGTCTTGAAAGGCTCGTATCAGTGTTTGACAATTTTACAAGTTGGATAAAACTTGTTGTGCAAGGTTGTTGATGACTCAATTGGTTATCTTGCCTAGTTTCTCGACTGCAATAGCTAGCAGTTTCCCAAATCTTAACTTTGAGATTAGAAACCAATTCAACATTGTTATTCTTTGCTAGCGAGTCTTAACTTTTTAAAGGATCAATGAGATTATACTTCCTCAAGAGCAATTGATGCTTTGTACCCGGTAAGTATCAAAACCTAAATATAAATGCTTAACATTGTTCGTAACTTGATATGCGCCCTCAAATCTAATTCTATTTTTTTTAATTTGCATGGGATTCAACGCTGGCATGAACTTGCTTGCAAATTGCATGGAATGGTTTTCTTGTTGCGTATAAAAGGTATGCTCATAAATCATTCATCAGTTGACATAATACTGTGTATCCACGGTGATGGGAATGCAATTTCAGAAGAGGTCTTCTCAGCCTCTTTCATTCTATGAATGAATCCTAAGTTAAGTTTGAATGCGTTTATGTTGATGGTTCATGATTGATTTGAAACTTTATTGTTGGCCTCGTTAGAGACTTGAATTAAATTTTTAATCCAAAATATTTGGATTCTTGATGTAATTTGATACTGTGTATGTGGAAAGTTTTTTCACCTTCTTGGCTCGGTTTTTAACTTATAAACATTTCACAGTTTGTTAACATAATTAATAGCTAGGGTTCTAGAAGTGTTTACATTTGTCATTATCGACATTTTTACAGCTTATCAGTTTATATCCATCTTGTTTATATGTTTTAAGAAGTCTCTTAGGTTTATTGTTAGGTCTATGTATTATTAGTATAATTGATATTCTTGCTAGTTATTGATTATTTTTATATAAAAGTTATACTAAAAGATTTATCTAGCATGTTATTGAGTTCTATTTAAAAGAAAGCTATTGATTCATAAATAGTAAAAATCATATCAATAAATAATGAATTACTTGATACATGAATATTTATTTTTGAATATAAAGTGGATAAAAGAGCTAGTAAAACTTTTAATAAATGATAGCAATAATGTAATTAAACAATTCCAGATTAAGATTAGATAGAATGAAACTTGGTACCAACTGATCAAAAATAAAAACTAATGTCGTTGTTCCTCCCAACCAACTACCAAAACAACCAAGTTACTTGCTCTGAAACGCCTGATCCTGTTTGATGAACCATAAAGACAAAGACTGGTCACAATGCTCTTTTTGCATAAGCTAGTTCACTTTCCCTTCCATCACAAGTCTCCTGCTCATTCGATGGGTTCAATACTTGGTATTTTACCTAGGACTTGGTCAATTATGAGCGACCTTCTCATTAGTGCTCCACAATGAGTCTCGATCTGATTTTTAGGGAGGATGCCTCCTGCATCACTTGAGTTTTAATTCAACAATTTTTTCACTTGGGATTTTCTTTTGACACTTGGCATTCCTCCTTGTGGGCCAGTAAACATTCTACAACAAATACTTCAATTTTTATTCTCTCAGTTTTAATTAATTAAAATAATTTTACATTTATTTTGACCTCACTTGGTCAAAATATTAAAAATAATCTTAAGGTCTTTAAAACAATAAATATTCGGGTTCTTAGGTGTATTACATACACCCCCTCTTAAAATTAAAACTATCCTTGGTGTTACTTTTTAAACTTCTTCTAAATCATTTTGAAATAGAATTGGATATGCTTCTTGCATGTTGCTTTCCAATTCTCAAGTAGCCTCTTCCAGACTAAGGTGCTTCCATTGCACCTTGACTTGTCTAATGGTACAGTTCTAGAGAAAAAGTTATCTCATTTCGAGAATGTGTTTCGGTTCCACTTGAAATTCTCTTTCAGGTTCCACCTGAATAACATTCTAATCAACCACATGAAAAGCATCATGAACGCGTTTCTTTAAAATCAAAATATGAAAAACATTATGTACTTTTATTGTAGGTGGTAATGCTAGTTGATAAGCTATTGGTCAACCGTTGCTAATATTTCAAAAGGTCCAGAATACCCGGTGCCAATTTTGCATATTTTCCCAATCTTAGGGAGATTTTTGTGGGTTTCACTTTCACATAAACATGATCTCCTACCTAGAACTCTCTTGGAATTATTTTAAATCTCCATAACTTTTTTTCCTATCTTGAGCTACCTTCAAGTTATGTTGTACATGTTTGACTGTTAGTTCCATATCTTTCAATACTTCAAGACCTAGCATTAGTCTATCAACTGGACTACTCCAAGAAATTGAAGTATTACATTTTCTTCCATATAGTATTTCAAATGGACTCAATCTAGATGAAGCTTGAAAATGATTATTATATGCAAACTCTACAAGATGTAAATAGTCTTCCCATTTACCTGGTTTATCTATTACGCACATTCTAAGCATATATTGTAAAACCTGATTTACCCTTTGAGCTTGACCATTGGTATGAGGATGATATGTGGTATTGAAATTTACTTGTGTATCTAAACCTTTAAATAAAAATTTCTAAAATTTTCCAGTAAACTTTGCATCCCTATCATAAATTACTACCTTAGGTACACCATGCAATCTAAAAATTTCCTTCATAAATATATCAGAAATGTTAATGGCTTTATAAGTAGACTTAACTGGAATAAAATGGGTTGTTTTACTAAGCTTATCCACTACAACCATAATTGAATCATTTTATTTAGCATTTTTAGGTAACCCTGTTATAAAATCCATACTGATAACCTCCTATTTCCATTTCGGAATGGGTAATGGCTATAGCAATCCGACTAGATGTTGATGTTCAAATTTTATTTGTTGACATTCAAAACATCTAGCTAAGTATTCTTCCACTTGATTTTTCATATTGGGTCAAAATAAATATTTTCTTATCATGGTAATCATTTTTTGATATCCAGGATGTACTAAATATGGTATTTTATGTAATTCATTCATAATGATTAGTTTAGTTTCCTTTGATTGGGTATATGCAATCTTCTTTTTGTAATAAAAATCCTTTTATGTTCAAGATGAATTTTGTTCTTACATGATTTGCTTCATTTTCTGTTGTCTTTTCTTTTAATTTTTTATAATCTTTATCAAACTTCACTGCATTTTCAATTTTTTCTTCCAAATCTGCCTCATATCTGCTACTTGCAGTTACATACAACATATTTGCATGACGACTTAAAGCGTCTGCTACTTGCAGTTACATACAACATATTTGGATGATGGCTTAAAGCGACTGCTACTTTATTTTCTTTCCATTTAATATGTTTTATCTAAAAATCACATTCACTTACAAATGATAACCACCTAGCTTGTTTAACATTAAGTTTTTTGTTGTTCGAATACATATTTTGGAGTAATATTATCAGACATTAGTAAAAATATTCTTCCTATAAGATAGTGTCGTCATATCTTAAGGGCATGAATGATGGGAACTAATTCTATATCATGAGTATCATAATTATTTTCGTGTTCTTAAAGCTTTCTATACTCATAAGCTATAACATAATTTTCTTGATTTAATACCCATCCTAAAGCCTCTTTGCATGCATCGGTACATACGACAAAATATTTCTATGGATCAACAATTTTTAGGATAGGAGTTGTCGTTAATAAGCGTTCTAATTTATCAAGACTTTCTTCGCATATTTCATTCCAATCAAATTTCTCCTTTATTTTGTAATGAGGTTATAGGATATGCTATTTTAGAAAATACTTCAATGAATTTACGATAATAGCCAATAATCCCCATAAAATATCTTATATTAGTTACATTTTTATGAACATGCCATTCCACGATAGCTTTAATTTTGTCAAGATCCACTAATATACCTTCTTTAGACACCACATGTGCTCAATAATGAATTTTATCCTTGAAGAAGTCACATTTTCTAAACTTAGGAAATAATTGTTGTTCTCTTTACACTTGTAAAACTATGCTTAAGTGTTCCTTATGTTTTTGTTTATTCTTAGAATATTTTAATATGTTGTCGATAAAGACGACTACAAATTTATCTAAGTACTTACTTAATATGCTATTCATTAAACACATAAATGCTACTTGAGCATTTGTCAACCCAAAGGGCATTATGACAGATTCATAATGACTGTATCTGGTTCTAAAAGTTGTTTTAACAATATCTTTGTCTTTAATGCACACTTGATGATATCTATATCTCAAGTCTAGTTTAGAAAATATTGTTGCTCCTCAAAACTAATCAAATAGGCAGTCGATATGAGGTATATGATATATGTTTTAAATAGTCAATTTTATTTAGTTGTCTATAATCTATATCTAAAGTACCATCCTTTTTATTTACGAATAGTACTGGTGCTCCCCATGGGGAAACACTTGGTCGGATGTACCTTTTATCAATCAACGCTTGTATTTGTGATTTTTACTCATTAAGTTCCAAAATATTCATATAATATGGATCTTTTGATGCTTGTAACACCCCTGGTACCAAATCAATGGTAAAATCTATGTCTCTTTTCGAAGGTAATCCAAGAATTTCTTCCAGAAATACATCCTTAAAATATTTGAAAATTGGTATGTCATCTAATTTGACTTGATTATTTTTCACTCTTTCATCTATTACATGAACTGCAAATACCTTGCAACCTTTACGAATAGATCTTTTCATTTGTAAAGCTGATATTTTTCTTATAGTGATTTTCCTTGGAATTCCTTGTGATTACAATAGTATTGCATTCCTCATTTATGAAAAAGAAGGTTTTATCATAACAATTTAAAATCACTCTATGCTTCTCTAACCAATCCATTCCTATCAACATATCATAAGATCCTAAGGGTAGAATATTTAAATCAACTTGTGTCTTAAAACCATTCATACTAAATTCACCATCTTTCACAAAACTAGTTACTTTTCTCTTCATGCCCGTAGCAAGTTGAACTAACCATGACTTTTCAAATTTATTTTGATGTAGTTTACATAACTCTACAATTCTTAACATGCCTTTGATTTCTTCCATAGATTTTTTATGATCTGCGCGCCTGTTCTCCAATGTTGTGCTAATTCTGGGCATGCTCCTTGCTATATCTCTCACAATAGTATCTTCTTGAATTATATGCACATTGTTAATATTTTTCCTTCTTATAGGACAATCTTTAAAATAATGTGGTTCACTGCATTCCCAACATTGTAATGGTTCCATTTGTGCAGTATTTTTATTATAAGCAGTGGGTACTTCTCTTTCTTTCATTACGGTATGATTATGTTATTTATTATTTTTTAAAATTACTTTCTTGATAACCCTGATAATTATTTCCAAAAAAATGATAAAATTTCGTGCCTTTCTTTTTCTGTTCAAAACTTTCACGTCTTATATTTTTCCATCAGGTATATTTTATTTTTTGTTTTCGTTTTGGTCATAACATAAATTTGTTTTTTTCATAGCCTCTTCTAAAGTTTTTGGATTATCATATGCGATTCTTTCTTTAAACATATGAGGAAAACAACTAAGGAAACACTAAATTTTTGGTTTTTCATTAACAATATAAGGTACATGACGTAACAAACTTAAAAAATTACTGCATAATTCTTTCATTGTCAGTCCACCTAATCTCAACTCATAGAATTGTTTAGCCTTTTCCTCATAATATTGTTTCAATAAATATTTTCTTTTAAAGAATTTCTTGAAAAATTTCCATGTTATATAACGTTTCTTAATGTTCTTTATCTTTTTGATGTCTTGCCACCAGATATCATCTTTCCCGGTTAAATTGTAAATTACCATTTTTTCCTTTAACAAATCTGAATAGTTATAGATCTGAAAATACTTTTTCATTCTCGAAATCCAAGCCTCTTCTTCTTCTCATTTTTCAACTTTTCCATTGAACATATGAGGCTTAATATTTTTAAATTCATTAATAATTTTTTCATATGGATTATATTTATTTTTTTGTTGATTACTATCGCTGCTTTCACTAGAATCCTTGTATTTTCATTCACTCTGATTAGCTGATTTTTCACTTGAAGTCTTAGTCTCATTATTAGAAAACTTTAATTTTCTTACCTATGCAGTCCTTTTTATTTCTAACTCAAGTCCTTTATTTGTTTCTTCTTCATGATTATGTATTTTTGTTAATGGGACATTATTTAGTTCTTCTTGTGTTTTTAAAATGTGTTCATTATCTTCTTTAACACTTTGCAATTCTGTTTTTAAATCTTTTACTGTTTGTAGGAGTTCAGATTGATTAGCATTCCTACATTCATTTAAATTCACCCATATATCACCATCTCTAATATTTACTTCTTCTATGTTTTTTGGTTCTTTAGGATGGGATTCTCCTACAGGGGACATTTCAACTTCTGCCATTTTTCCTTCAAAATCAAGGTTGTTTTTCTCTTTCTGGTTAAAAAGAGAATCAAACTGTAACACAAGTTAGTTTTCAGTTTATTTATGTTTAAGTATTGAGCCTTTTAAGGCCAAATGTTGTAATAGTGCACTGATACCATTTTGTCACAAACCCAAAAATAGAAAAATAATATATATATATATATA
>LPNX010738939.1:0-15136 GCA_001517045.1 Pseudotsuga menziesii
TACAAACTACGCAACTATTTTAAATAATCACACAATTATGACAATAACCAACAAACATAGAGTTGCATACAAAAAACATGTACACATATCTACAAATATATAGCATTGCATAAAAAGATATATGTACAAATAAATACATAACATTGTTAAAAAAATACATGTACAAAAACCCACAAACACAACCACAAAGTTGCATACCAAAAATATATACAAAGATCCATAAACATATTGAATTGCATGCAACCAAAACATGAAAAAGATTCACAAACAAATAAAAGTGTATAGAAAACATTATTTCATTTAGCAAACACTGAAATAATCTCATTTAACACAATTACAAATTTGATTAAAAAATAACATTCATTTCAAATTAAAAAAAACACTCAAATACAACAAACAAAAATGTTGCCCATGGCAATTACACCAATTGGTAATAAGCAACTAAAATGAGAAGTTGTACATGAAATCCCTCGGTAATTAAAAAAAAATCATATTAAACCATTTCAAATTAAAAATAAACACTCAAATACAACAAACAATAAACATTAGTAACATTATTTCGTTCTTACAATTTTAAGCTTACGGTCTACACCATTTTCTCTCTTCTTAAAGTTCAATAGACCAAGTGAATATTAACCACCACCACCATTAATTCATTATTACAATTTTAACCGTAAGTTCTACAACATTTTCTCCCTTCTTAAAGTTCAATAGACCAAGTGAATATTAACCACCACCACCACCATTTAATTCATTATTACAACTTTAACCTTAAGCTCTACACCATTTTCTCCCTTCTTAAAGTTCAATATACCAAGTGAATATTAACCACCACCGCCATTAATTCATTATTAGAATTTTAACCTTAAGCTTTACACCATTTTCTTCCTTCTTAAAGTTCAATAGACCAAGTGAATATTAACCACCACCACCATTAATTTATTATTACAATTTTAAGCTTAAGCTCTACACCATTTTCTCCCTTCTTAAAGTTCAATAAATGAAAATAGTTAAAAAGTTGTATATTTTACTTATTAAAAAAAGTTGAAAAAATAAATTGAAAAAAAATAAATTACAAAGTTTTTAACTGAATCAAATATTCAATAAATTTTATAAAATATAATAATAATTTTGTTATTCTAATTTTATCTTTTTAGAGGATAGATATTCTAATTTTATTTTTTAAGATAAATATTTTAATTTTTAACTTTATCAAATATGCATACAAAGGTAAACTTTTTATTTGTAAAAATGATGATGCTATCATAAATTTTTATTATTTTATATTCTTTTTATTTTCAATAAAAGTAATGAAATTTTAATTTATGTTTGTTTTTTAATTTTATAACTAATATTATCATTAATCATCATAATTAATATTAAGATTATAAATTTATTTGTTTTAATATTTAAATTATTTCTAATAAATTTCTAATTTTATTAATTAATTTTTAAGTTTTATTAATTAATTAATTTTTAAATTTTATTTTATAAATGATGATTATGATGATGATGGTTAATGTCTATTGAGACTAAACTTTAGCCTATTGAACCTAAAGAAACAAATTAATTAGTTTATTTTAAAATTGTATTCCTATGTTCAAAGAACTTGGTGAGAAGCGTCCCGAGCTCATTATAATTTTGACAAGTTAAAAGGCTAGGAAGGTCGGTATTGCAACAAAGATTATGAAACTGAGATCTAATGTACGTAGGGCACTCTAAAAGGAAGTGGTTTTAATCTTCAATGTTTCTATTCTCACAGAGACGATAGATCCTTTCCACCCATGGTGTTTTAGGAACTATCCAACGACCTGTTTCATTATAGAGCTCATGAGAGCTCGTTCTTATCTTAGGTATATTAATTTTTTTTCTTTGAACTTGTTAATACAGAAAGATACTTTTGATGTTCTAGAGTATGGTTGATGACCTCCTTATAATATCTTAAATTTCTTTTAGCCTCTAAATCTTTCTCACACCACAATTTCTCTTTAAACCTAGAAGTAACAATATTTGTAATGTTATTAATATTTTGCAGTGCAACATTTTCGTCGATCTATAAGTGGTTTAACCAGGTCCTCGCATCCCTATACCAACCTCACTTAATTTTTTTATTATTTTATATAATTTTTTTATTTTTATTTATAAATTTATTGTTTAAATATCATAAAACTAAATATCATAATAATTTCAAATTGATTATTTTTATTATAATAAATTTTATTATTGGTGTATTACTAACTTATTAAATTTTGATGATTAATATTTAAATATAAATAATTCAAATTGCAAATTTTTTAATTTAATCAAATATTTAATAAATTTTAATTTTTAATAAAAATTACCGTATAAACATAAATTTTAATTTTAAAATGTTATATATTTTAAATTTATAACTAATATTATCATTATTTTAATTATGATTATAAATATAATTTTTCAATTTAGCTTTTAATAAATTTATAATCTTCTTATTAATTTTTAAAATTTTATTATATATTATTATAATTAGAGTAAATATCATAATTAATGTATTAAAAATATAATTGAGAGCTTTTCTTGGTTTTGGGATTTTAGAATCTCTACTAATAAGACTAACCATGTGAAGGTGAAAGCTCATATACCTTCAAAAACTGTGTTCTTTAATTTCTTTTAGCCTCTAAATCTTTCTCACACCACAATTTCTCTTTAAACTTAGAAGTAACAATATTTGTAATGTTATTAATATTTTGCAGTGCAACATTTTCGTCGATCTCTAAGTGGTTTAACTAGGTCCTCGCATCCCTATACCAACCTCACTTAATTTTTTTATTATTTTATATAATTTTTTATTTTTATTTATAAATTTATTGTTTAAATATCATAATAATTTCAAATTGATTATTTTTATTATAAATTTTTTTATTATTGGTGTATTACTAACTTACTAAATTTTGATGATTAATATTTAAATATTATAAATATAAATAATTCAAATTGCAAATTTTTTAATTTAATTAAATATTTAATAAATTTTAATTTTTAATAAAAATTACCGTATAAACATAAATTTTAATTTTTAAAATGTTATGTATTTTAAATTTATAACTAATATTATCATTATTTTAATTATGATTATAAATATAATTTCATTTATAAATATTATAATTTTTCAATTTAGCTTTTAATAAATTTATAATCTTTTTATTAATTTTTAAAATTTTATTATATAATATTATAATTAGAGTAAATATCATATTTAATGTATTAAAAATATAATTGAGAGCTTTTCTTGGTTTTGGGATTTTAGAATCTCTACTAATAAGACTAACCATGTGAAGGTGAAAGGTCATATACCTTCAAAAACTGTGTTTCGTTGTTGTTGTCGTTACAACAAAGCGGATTGTTTAATTTTTTTAAATATTTTATTTATGTATTTATTAAATTGATATTATTATAATTATGATGTTATTTAATTTGATAAAAGCTTAAAAAGAGGATAGATTTGTATCTTAAAAAATTACAAAATAAATAAATTAAAAAAATAATTACAAAATAAAAAATTTTAAAACAACCATTAAAAAAGAAAAGTAAAAAATAAATAAAATGTCAAATTATATAATATATATTTATTATTATACTACAAATAAGTTATACATTATTTACATAATAAAAATTCATTTCATCTAACAAAAACACAATTGCATATAAAAAAACATTATCTCATCTCTCAAATCTAGAAATTATCTCATCTAACAAACACATAAAATTGCATAAAAGACAAACAAACATAAAAGTTGCATACATAATACATGTTCAAAATTTTTAGACACAAACATAAAGTTGCATACAAAAAACATTAGTTCATCTAGCAAACATAACAATATTTTAATCTAAAAAACACTATAGAGTTGCATAGAAAATACATTTTCAAATATTTCAAACACAAACACATAAAGTTGCATAGAAAATACTTGTTTAAAGATTTCAAACACAAACACATAAAGTTGCAAACAAAACACATTATTTTCATTAAAGATACATTAAAGTCAATTCATCTAACAAACATAAAGTTGCATTCAAAATACATGTTCAAAATTTCAAAACACAAATACATATGGTTCAATACAAAAAAACATAAATTTCATCAACTACGCATGAAAATCAATTCATCTAACAATCATGAGCAGAGATCTCAAATACACCTAAAAATTGCACTAAAATCAACAAAAATTACACCCAAACAATACAGTCAAATACAACGTCATAATATAAAAACTATATAAACAAAGCTTAAAAAAGTGTAAAATAGGAAACAAAAATACAAAAGTAAAAATGTGAAAAAAAAATTAGAACAAAACAAGTATAGAAATAAATAAAATCCCAATTACATACAATGAAGTTTGTTTATGTGTTAAATAAGTTTTGAAATCAATTTGTGTAAAACATGAAATTTATTTTTGTTGGAGAAATTATTAAATTAATTGTATAAAATGAGGTTAATTTATTATTTTTAAATTAATTGTATAAAATGAAGTTTGTGTGAATCATTAAGTAGAAATTGAAAATTTTTTTATTGGAGAAATTAATAAATTAATTTAAATCAAAACAATTATAGAAAAATAAAATGAATAAAAAAACATACTACATCATAACACTAAAAATGATAATACTATCGTGAATTTTTATTATTTTATATTGTTTTTATTTTTAATAAAAGTTATGAAATCTTAATTTATGATAAATTTTTTGAATTTATAACTATTACTATCATTAACATCATAATTAATATTATGATTATAATTTTTTTTAGCTTTATTAATAAAATAAATATATAAATTAATTCCAATAAATTTATATTTTTATTAATTAATTTATAATTTTTATTCATTAATTGTTTTTTAACTTTTATTTTATAAATATGATAAAAATTTATTTTGTTTTATTTATTTACATAAATTTTTTATTATTTTATATAATTTTTTATTTTTATTTATAAATTTATTTTTTAAATATTATAAACCTAAATATCATAATAATTTTAAATTGATTATTTTTTATTATAATAAAGTTTAATATTGATGTATTTCAAATTTATTAAATTTTGATGATTAAATATTTAAGTATTATAAATATAAATAATTCAAATTTCAAATTTTCTAATTTAATTAAATATTTAATAAATTTATTTTAATTTTAATTTTTAATAAATTTAGGTAACATAAATTTTAATTTTTAAAATGTTATGTATAATTTTATTTATAAATATTATGATTTTTCAATTTAGATTTTAATAAATTTATGATCTTATTTTTAAAATTTAAATTTTTATTATATACTATTATAATTAGAGTAAATATCATAATTAATGTATTAAAATATAATTATAGATTTGAGAGCTTTTCTTGGCTTTGAGATTTTAGAATCTCTATTAATAAGACTAACCACGTGAAGGTGAAAGCTCATATGGCCTCAAAAACTGTGTTGTTGTTGTTACAACAAAGCGATAATCTTTGTGCTTTGTTGTTGTTGTTACAACAAAGCGGGTTGTTTAATTTTTTAAGTATTTTATTTATGTGTTTATTAAATTGATTTTATTATATTTATGATATTATTTAATTTGATAAAAGTTTTAAATATTTTATTTATGTGTTTATTAAATTGATTTTATTATATTTATGATATTATTTAATTTGATAAAAGTTTTAAATATTTTATTTATGTGTTTATTAAATTGATTTTATTATAGTTATGATGTTATTTAATTTGATAAAAGTTAAAATATAGTATAGAGTTGTATTTTAATTGATCATAATTTTTTATTTTAAAATAAATAACAAATGGAATAAAAAATTAATTACAAAATAAAAAATTAAAACACCACCATTAAAAAAGAAAAATTAAAACAATTAAAAAATAAAATGTCAAATTATATAATATATATTTATTATTATACTATACATAAGTTATACATTATTTACATAATAGAAATTCATTTCATAAAACAAAGCCAAAAATCATTGCATCTAACAAGCACACAATTGCATATAAAAAAACATTATCTCATCTCTCAAACTTAGAAATTATCTCTTCTAACAAACACATAAAATTGCATAAAAAAACAAACATAAGAGTTACATACATAATTCATTTTCAAATATTTCAAACACAAACACATAGAGTTTTATAGAAAATACATGTTCAAAGATTTCAGACACAAACAGAGAGTTGCATACAAAAAACATTATTTCATCTAGCAAACATAACAATCTTTTAATCTAACAAACACATAAAAGTTGCATAGAAAATACATTTTCAAATATTTCAAACACGAACACAAACACAAACACATAGTTGCATAGAAAATGCATGTTCAAAGATTTCAAACACAAACACATAGAGTTGCAAAAGAATACATGTTCAAAATTTCAAACACAAACACATAGAGTTCAATACAAAAAACATTATTTTCATCAACTACACATTAAAGTCAATTCATCTAACAATCATGGAGTGGCATACAAAATACATGAGAAAAGATTTGAAATACACCTAAAAATTGCACTAAAATCAACAAAAATCACACCCAAGCAATACAGTAAAATACAACAACAATAATATAAATACTATATAAATAATAACAATGTGTTACATAAAATGAAATTTATTTATGTGTTAGATAAGTTTTGAAATCAATGTGTGAAACATGAAATTTATTTTTGTTGGAGAAATTATAAAATTAAATAAATGAAGACAATTACAGAAAAATAAAAGTGAATAAAAAAACATACTACATCATAACACTATAAGAAACTACTCTAAAATGATGGGGCGCCCCACCATCTAGAGCATTTGGATGGGTTTAAACCCATCCCCAAAAAAATATAATTATATATATTAAGAATAATATGTTTTGGAAGTATATGTCTTTACAAAGCTCTCAAAATAGAAAACTATATAAGTCCAATGTACATCACTTCAAACTCTTAGAAATAACATTGAATCAATATTCAAAAGAATCTGCTTGATACTCGAAAATATAACAAATCAAAACAAATATGAGATGCATCCTTATTTAAATATTATTTTATAAAAGATGAAGATCATTACCTTTTTCTTTTTATTTGTTAAAATTCTTAAAAATTACACAAAAAAATCATGTTTAAAAGATGCTTATAACTGAAAAACAACAAAACAAAACATATTAGACATCCTTATTTAAATATTAGCAATGCTATCTAATATATCATTTAAAAAACACCTTAAAGTATGTGAAGAAATAATTATTATCATAAAAATATCTTAATATAAGTGAGGTAATGATTATTGTCATAAACATATGTAATATATATATATATTTGGCGGATGGTATCTCCAAACAGGCTTTGAAGTTGGATATGGGTTCTGGAATCTTCTATGAATCTCTGGAAGGCATGATCATAGATCATGGACAATTTATGCTCTTCTAGCTTGTGCAGAGTTGTTTGCTCTTTTTCCTTTGGCACTCAGTGTTTGATATGTTTATTATTTTATGTCTGCTTTGTAGAGACTATTAACAGGCATGTTTTGCTCAGGATTTGTCTGTTTGTTGATCACTCTCGATCCAATCCAGCATATTCTAACCTGTTTATCAGGGATGATGAAAAAAGTCTGCTATGATCAGAGTTTGTGCTCCTACTCTATGGGATGTTTGTATGTTTGCTTAGTACTATACTGTCATTGCTTTGATGAGGTTTCATATCTGCTTTCTATGCCAAGAAAGTTAGGTTATTGTATAAGATGTCTTTTGATTCTTAATGAATAACAAAGACTGGTATTTTTTCCTCTGAAAAAACATATGTAAAAAAAATCTAATATAATAATAAAAAAACATCTTAAAAAATATAAATTAAATATTAAAATTAAAAAATACAGATAATATTTTATTAAATATTCTTTAAAAAGATCATATAACAAATGTTTAAAAGACAATAATGAGCATTAGCTTTTCCTTTTTATTAAGAGGCTTCGAAACAACAATGCAATCCGAAAGTTGTGAATCTCGAGCATCAATCAACTTTTCAAAACTATAATAAACATACATAAAAATATATATTTGAAAAAAATATCAATAAAGGTATTCTAAAACTAAACTCCACTGAATTCAGAGCATTTCGAGCTGAAAGATTAGTCAATAATGATAAAGGGTTAAAATCAGAGTGGTTGGGTAGAACAACTGAACTCCAAAGAACACAATTGAGCACCCATCTTAAATAATTTTCCACGAGCCTTTTATGTGTTCATACCAATTTTGGAGTAATGCAATTTTTGTTCTGTTTTAGAGTGATTCAAGAAACATTAAGTAATTGTACTAAACTGAACAAGCTAAAAACCTAAAACATAAAATACTAAAAAACTAAGCCATAAAATAATTGTATAATTGCATACAAAAAAATATACTTCAAGCTTTTATATAAAGTATACATTTAGACTCATAAACAAAACACCACATACTTTATTTCATAATAAAAAGAAATTCATTGTTTTTAATAGTCAACACATTGTAGACTCCAGCTATAAAGTCTCTTTTATAATTTAAAGAAAATTAGCACACTCAACTCAAGACCAGGACCCATGTCACGAGGGTAAAACCCAAGTCCAAGTGCTACCTTGATAACAACGAAGAAAAAATCGAGGTATTCCCTGCTGAGAAAGCTATTCTCACTCAAGCGGAAGTTACCCCTGGCTACTTTATACTGAATTCTGAGTGGTTTTGTTTTCATTTTTGGCTTAGTCTTCATTGTTCAAGCTTTACCAACCACTTACTTTTTTAAGACCGTGGTCAAGCTTTGTTTTCATTTTTGGCTTCGTCTTAAAATGGAATGAAATCATTCTAAGTTATAATTTAAAGAAGACCATTCTCAGCCGAAAAGGTTTTAAGTTTATTGGAAAATCTAGTCCCAAGAATGTCATAATTATAAGCTCGATTCTGAACATTAATGCAAACAATTATCAATTATAAATACTATAAAATCCCAACTCCCATGTGGTCGTGTCCTATTAAGAGGTGGATTGCAAGTTTTCATTTCAGGATTTTAGTAGTGTATCAATTTTATTTTTGATTGGGAAATATATGTGAAGTAGCTAGCTATATATTCTTGAAGTAGTAAGGCTGGTTAGGGTTATTAAACAGGTTTACGAGTCTGAATGCTGTTGGTTATTAAGTTTGTATTATGAAAGTTTTGTATGTTTATGTAATCATATCCGAGACAGGCCAGACAGAACATAGATTGGCAACATTAGTCCAGACATAATATAGATTGGCAACATCATGCCAAATATCTGGGATGAAAATTTTGGAGCTTTTTGGTGTATTTGGTCATAGAAATGATTGTTTCACTTATTTTCAGCATCAAATTCTGTTATTACTAAACCTTGATCTAGTCCATCTGATGTCTACATTTGATATTTTGTTAGAAATCTCTAGATGAAGACACAGAAGGTGGAACACTACATCACTATGGAGAATTATAACCTCCAACATCTAAGCTTGGATCTTTGCCTCTGTCTGGATTTGATAGAAACTTGTCTAGCATTAATATTTTCTATGTATTTACCATTGTGAGTTAATTTTGTACAGCTTGATTTTCTATTTTGTTTTGGGGTTGGCAAATGATTGTCACAATTTATGATCCTATAGGTTTTGATGTTTACTGTTGGACTTGTGTATTGCAGTTTTAGGATATATGTTATAGGATAAACTTGAAACCAAAAGCAGAATGGTATGAAATGCTATGCACCACAGCAGAGCTTAATGATGTTGAAAAGACCTTATGAATGGCATAACAGGAATTGTGTGCCCTGGAGAAATCTTGGCCGGCATAACTGGAATTGTGTGCGCTAGAGAAATCTTGGCCATGTTAAGACCCTCTGGGAGTGGAAAAACCACTCTCCTAAGTACATTGGGGGAAGGCTTCTACGCAAAATTTTTGGCAAAGGAGAATCTACCGATTTACTTAGATATCAAACTCATATTACAAACTCTAACTCCAACAAAGCTCCCCACTACACAAAATATTCTAAATAAGAACTTGCTATCTATATTACCAACTATAAAGAATCCTATGCTATTTATAAATAATGAAATCCTGTGCTGACTGCTTAAGGAGATGACGGGAATTAGGGCACAGAAAGCAGAGAAGTTGATACCTTGATGTGCTATAGCTGACAAATTTCTTGCAAAAACTATTGTCTGATAAGTACAGAATGTAGTTTGTGTAGCTCACACTAACACTTTTTAAACCTTCTTGACACTACTTTTGTGGGTTATTATTGGTTTAATTTGGAATCTGTTTCGAAGTGACTCAACCAACACTAAATAATTGCATTTGAACTGCACAAGCTAAAAAACAAACATTAAATAACCGTATTAAAAAGGATACAATTGTTCTAACTAAAAAGGATAAGCCAGGTGACTCACTATGCTCAACAAACATCTCTCCTGGACATTTAGTTCCCCATATGCCCCCTAAAGTAAGCATTTAAGAGCACATCAATTATTTTATCTAAGACTCTTACTAACCACTCTCAGATCACATTTCTTTTTAAAGACATGAAATCAACCCTAGTTTCACTACCTTCCAAAGGCTAGAGTTACTAATAAAAGGATCAGGTCTAAGTAAGGGATAGAGTCATTGTTACTGAACAAAGGAAAGTAACAGATAAAGAATTAGTTCGTGAACCTATAGAAATGGATACAAGTCTCGTACCTCGTGAAACAAACAATGGGAATGGGTTGAGAAACTGAACCTCGTGAATCGTAGATGTCCAAGCAAACCGGTATAAGCCATACAACTTGTGCGTGCGAAGCTCAACCTCTTGTACCCATCCGTTGTCCAAGAAATCATGGTCTACCCAAAACTTAATCTCTTGAAAGGAAATAACGAGCCTTGGAAAAATTGATTCTCCCACAGAAAGATTCACAGCTTTCTTATGCCTGTGTTATATAGAGTCTGCGTGTTTACAATCAATGGTACTTATGCTTAATCACTGTTGTATTCCCCTAACTAGTGAGATAATTTTTCACTTGTAACTAGTGCATATAAGTACTAACAGAATCAATAGGCATAAACATTATGTACTTATGTGCCTTAGATTGAACTCGTAATGCTGTTATAGGTAATAATAGACATGTTATGCAGCTTGATAGGAGTATTGATAAATGTAAACACTAATGAATGCTAGTTATCCATTACTATGATTAGTTACACCTATATAGTAGTAGTAATGCCATTCTGTTTCAGAGTACTAGTCATTCCAGGTTTCATAGCTATATAAGTAAAAATAAATACTAATACCACATTACCTTATTGCTTACTAATCAATGGCTATACTTTACACAGCTTGATGATTATGGTGACGTCATTGCTTTCATCATTTTAACACTAGTCTAACCCTTATACAGAGCTCGATTCAGTTATATTACGTTGTTTCCATAATATTAATCTAAATAACATTAACTAAGCCTTATCGGGATAGCTAAGACCCTTGTATTCAAATCATATACCTATGGCTTATCTTGTATGTATAATCTATACTATTTAGTTGGTTCCTGGTAACTTACGGAGTGTTTCACATATCTTTATTTCCATAATAGATTGAATACGATGGCTGTAGTTACCTAATCTAGTTAAAAGCTGATTATGATTTATACTACCTTTGTTTAACGTGAGATCAATGGCTCTCATACTTCATTAGTATTGTATATTATAACAATGTATAGACCTAATATAAGCTCATACACACATGTATTCTCTGTATCAATCCCATTCATAATATTAGCACTGCATAGTTGTCTCTTTTCCCATACATAACCACCAACTAGAAGTACTTAATTATAGAATGTTGGCTTGTATAGGTAGTAGTAATCTTATAATGAGATTGATAGAGTTGCTATACTATCTGAGCTTAAGCTGTAAAATATGAAGATCGCAATACTAGTAGCTTACTTATGATACAACTATCTTATGTAGAATACGTACCTTATTCACCTGTATTAACCCGATCACTAGCTAGTATGATATCAATGGTAATAATTGTTAGATCTCTATTAGTGTAAAGGTTCAAGCTAAGCTTACACTAGTAAAGATAATGGAGTTACTTCATTACTATATATATGTTTAATAACGTTGATTGCTCATCCATTACTATTGTTATCTCGATCTAGGCTCATGTATCATATCCCATATATATAATGTTTACAACCTTTTAGTTCTACCATGCTCATTACGGATAAGACATGTATACAAGCCTATGTATTACTTCACACTGAGTCATCATATCAATTGAATACCGATAATGTGATAGCTCGATATGAAGTAGTTACAAATTAGACATACCGTGTAGTTATCTTGATTATTGCTAGTATTAGCACTTGAAACAAGCATGGTAATCACACTAATGAATCACTACATGTTACTGTATCCATGATGTTATAACAAACAAGAAGCTGGTTATAACAACTAGTCATCAATGGCAATCATAGTAAAGAATCATTCCAGTAATTACTTATACATAGCCCATATGCTACGTGTCCAGTATTTACACATAACTAGTAAGATAAGCTATTACCTTCTTGGAATCTCCTTTATGTATAAATCAACAAGCTCACTGAATTAGTAGTACTAAGCCTAGTTAACTAAGCTGACGTAATCTTCATATATAACTCATATAAAAGCTCGGACATCATGAAGTTACAAGAGTACTGGTTATATAAGTAGTATCAAGCTAAGTAAAGCAATAAGCTTACATAATGATAACAAGACATACTATGATTCTATGATACAGATCGGGTTCATAGTTATGACAAAGCCCAGATGTGATGATTGAAACCCATTATTTAAACATAGCTGCATTATGCTAAAAAATTTGTGGTTTATTCGATCAATGGGACATTGGCCCTATGCATAGCAAGGATACGTAGCAAGCCGCCATTGGGGAGGAATGTGTGCCCCAATTTGGTTTCATGCTGGTTGAGGACGAGGTCATATGGAGCATTACAGCATACTTGGATGGGCTGTTGAGGCTTTAGTTGGGCTTTAAGAGCCAGACGGCGGTAATAAAAAAAGGTAGGCTAGATGATCAATCAGACCTAAATATAGTGATAATATTTTATGGGACTTAGCTAGCCTTTTAGACCTGGAACCCATATATCAAAATCCCAAGGTGTCCGGTGTCCTTCCCTGTTGAAATGAATCCCAATCTTGCGGCGTAACAATATGAAAGCTCTACTATAGTTCCATATATATATATATATATGGAATGAAGTTCCCAGGTTTAGCACCTCGAATTATTTAACAACCTTGGGTCAAATAGGCTATGACCGGAGTATAAAAGACCTATATCTGAATCTCTTCCCGAAATGCTGAAATGGAGAGCTTCACCCTTGTGGGAAAGTTTTTTCCCATGCGAAAATTAGACTTTGCCTAGACCATAACCTTAAAGAGACTAAAGTAGGGTAAGGTCGAGATGGAGGCGATCCAAAAAAGAACTAGGGCTGGGTGTGCCTGCTTAATCCAATAAGCTGGGCCCATGCTGGGGCCGATAACATGTCTAGGATTAACATACACCATATAATAATAAAGGCCACTATGGCTTTACTAAGCTGAGAGATATTGGGCTGGCCCGACTACTAATAAGGCATGACGAAGAGAGGATTTGGATAATAGAAAGGCAGAGAAAGAAGGAAAAGCCTAATTCGCAAGAGTAGTGATAAACATTTAAAAGCACATCAAAGTATTTTATCTAAAGACTCTTGCTAACAACGTTCAGATCACATTTTTTTTAACAACATGAAATCAACCCTATTTTCACTACCTTCCAAAGGCTCGAGTTACTAATAAAAGGATCAGGTCTAAGTAAAGTATCATAAGTATGGCATTATTTTATTCAAATTGGATAAGTAAAGTTGAGAAGTAAAGTTCACGTCAAGTAAGGGTAAGTTTGTTGAGAAAAAGCCCATCATAAGGCCTTCCTGTGGAACTGAATAAGGGGTTTAATAGCTTAAAAATACACTACGTCATAGAACAATGGCAAACAGAAACATATATATTTCATGTTTCAATACCATTATATAAAATGTACATTTAGACTCGTAAGCAAATCGAACCATCAAAAAGTTTTCATTTTCAATTGTATCAATTGTGAATATGGCTATGGCTTTCAAACTGAACTCAATTCTTACTTACAACAATTAGTCTATTCAGTATTATTCTCTTGTTTGCTTATGCTTTTGGTGAATTAGACCATGCACTCAAAGTGGTCTTATCCTTTTGGCAAATCAGACCATGCACTCAAGGTGGTCTTAACAGCTAATTCTGAATTTTCTCCGTCACACTCACACTAGACAGACCATCTGGCATCACACTTCTCTTCCCCTCTTTAATGAAGCATGCAGGTTTTATATCTATTTCTTATGATGTTAAACTATGTGATATGTTGGTATGCCTGTGGATGGCAGGTAGTGGGTTAAAGTCCAAAGAAGCATGCATACCTTAAACCTAAGGTGGGTTATACTGCAAGAATCACCACTTCATTCTATGTAACTATGTCTTTATCTTCTATTTGTGTTTAATGCATCAATTAAAGAGTTAAATGTAAGTGAAAACTGATTCAGATAATGGTGAGTTTAATTTGTGTTGTAAAATGATGGTAATTGGTCAGTTGTCAAACAAAAGTTTATTAAGGCTGGCATTAATGGAATTTGACAATGCATGTAGGATTCAAATGTGAGACATTTACAATGTTCCAAAAGGGTTTCTTTCAGCACGAAAGGTTTTATATTACGGGTAATTGTAGAAGCAGGTACACTGGTAACATGAGAGAATGCCTCTTTTCTAGCTGGTTAAATTAACAAGGTGTTGCAGCTGCAACCTTTTTCCGAAATTTTAAAATTTGGGACCCTCTTTTTGTGATTTTATCTTGCCTGGGATCAATGCTGAAAAAATTGGCCTCGGAAAAAAGTTGGCAAGCGTCCCGAATACAACTTCTCGGCAACATCGGCAAAAAAATCGGGAAAAATCAGGAAAAGTCGGCAAACATTAAAAAATACAAAATACATTCATTTTTTTTCAGAATTTTAAACATTTAAAGCAACAATAACATCAAATAAACACATTGGAAC
>LPNX010738939.1:15426-28545 GCA_001517045.1 Pseudotsuga menziesii
TTTTGGAAAAATGCCATTTTAGCAAAAATGGAGATTTTTTGAAAAAGTCAAGAAAAGTCGGGACTTTTTGGAAAAAGTCAGGAGTTTTTAGAAAAAGTTGAGGGTTTTTAGAAAAAGTCGGGACTTGCGATTTTTAGCCTCTGCGGCTTTTTGGAAAAAGTCACGATTTTTTCTAGTCGATTTTTCGGCTAAGGGAAAAAATCACGAATTTTTGAAAAGTCGGCGATTTTTCGGAGAGTTTTTCAACACTGCCTGGGATTGTTTGGTTTCCTGAAATTTGTCATTCCTCTGCAATAAACTTTGATTTTTTGAAGACTGTGGAGTTTGTTTCTTTTCAGAGCTTAACATTTGCTCTCCCGATGATTTTGTTTTATCACTATCGAAAGTTTATTGAAGATTGAGTCGGGGCTTTAGTTCTCTATGCCGCCGATGTTTCGGAGGTTAAACGAACTAATTTTACCACCGCCTAGCCGGAAGTCTTTTGAGCACTTACATTTTAATTTTTCAATGACTTGGTTTTTTTATCACTGTCGGAGGTAAATCGATGAAGGAATCAAGGCATTAGTCCTCTATGCCGCCGATTTCGTGGCCTTTATTGTTCAAACCTTTTTTATTTTTCGATGACTGTGTTTTTATTTTCATTATCGAAATATTTTTTGACTAGCGGTAGGAGTTTTAGTCTTCTACAACATCGTCATTTCAGAGGCCTTGTCGGTTGTCTCGCTGATACTGCGGAGTATTTTGTGTCTTGAGCTGCCGATACATAGTTGTTAAAGCTCCCGATCGCTGACGGTTTTGTGATTCACGGAACCCATAGTTAGTTTGTTCTCCACCGTTGCGGCTGTCGATCAGACTATCTCACCGATGATTAGTGTTTTCAAGTTCCGACGCAGTATTGAATAGTGGTTCCGATTTTCGATACGGTGACATTTAGTGCTTTATATTGCCAACACTGCGGAGATGCTTAGCTTTAAAGTCGTCGATTCGCAGCGCTTAGAGTCTCCGATCACCGATGGTTATGTTATCACGGGGTCCACAGTTGGTTTGTGGCCCGCCGTTGTGGCTGCCATTGGAACTGTCCAACCGTAGCCTTAGAGCTTTCGATCGTCGATGGTTTCATGATTACCGGGACCCATAGTTGGTCTATCACCCGCCGTTGCAGCTTTCTAGTGAACTATCCTGCCGATGCATTAGTGGTTCCAATCTTCGACGCTTAACTATCGGTGGTTTTTACTATTTAGTGTTCAGGAGTGCCGACACTGTGGAGGTGTTGATGTTTAAATCGCCGACACATAGTGCTCAGAGTTTCCAATGTCGACAATTTTTATTTGACCACGAAACCCATAGTCTGTATGTCTTCCGCCGTTGCGGCTGCTTAGTGAACTAACCGTCTGACATATAGTCCTTCTGCTCGCCGATGCCGATGTGTTTAGTAGGTAGTGGTTCCAATCTCCGATGCATGACTATGGTGGCGTTTAGTGCTTTATTTCGCCAACGTTTTATTTTGTCGTGGGATCCTTAGTTTTTTTGTGGCCCGCCGTTGTGGCTGTCTAGTGCACTATCCGCCCGATGTCTAGTGTTTTTCCTGCCGATAGGGTTTTCCCGCCGATTTGGTGTGCTTTTACCCTATTTCATGGGCGACAGAGGTTTTTGATTTTTTATCGATTTGGGGATTTCCCGAACAGAACACAGTACAAGATCTCACTTTTGATGATTAGTCTTATTGATAGTGTGGTTCATGTTTTATTGAAAAGTTAGATGATCTTGAATGCAGTCTGGATTAATGATGAGTTTTTCTATTAGGGTTGTGTTTTTAATTGCAGACGGACTTAGAGGATTTTCAGACCCAGCTTGCAGGATTTTCTTTGCCTTATCATGCTTTCCTTTCATGCATTAATACTGTGTATTCTTTATTTTACAGAATGCATATGGAGGAGGTAAATAGACTGATACAGTTTTTTGTTAAGTTTATGACAGGGTGATTGCTGCTGCAAAGAAGACATATCTAATAGACAAAGCATAAGAGAGTTGGCTGGAGAATGGAACAGGAGAAAGAAAAGGGAAGAAGCAGAGATGAAGAAAAGAGAAGAAGAAAGTGAGGGTCTAAGATCAACAGGATCTAAAAAAGATCAACGGATTACTGAGCAGAATCGATAGCAGCAGAGGCCCAGGATTGGGAAAAGTTTATCAGCGACCAAGCTGGTCCCTCTTTATAAAGTGCTCTTAAAATTTTAATTTGAAATGTAACATATTATGTAAATTATGAGCACACACTACAAGACAAATTTTTGGAACTGAAAGGTTGGGGAAGCCCAAAGGTCATTGAGGGGCAGCCCAAAAGTTTTGTTTTTCCTTTATAAATAAGGGAGAGCCTAGATGTAGAAGGGAATTTTTCCCAAATAGATTTGTGAGGGTATGTTGTAAGAAGAACTATTTCCTTTTGCAATAAAGAATTACAAGTTTCCTGTTGGAGAAAGCTTGGTGGAATGTTTCAAATGCTTTGCTATGGATCAGTTGAATGTGAACTATTTCATTTTCATCTTATGTCCATTAACTGTGAGATTGTTCTAACTCTTTGAACCTATGTTCATGTTATTAATGCACTCTAGTCTATTTTGTGAAATTTCCATTGTGAGTAATGAAGGTTCTCATAAACAATAAGCTATCTTGTTGTTCATATATCTGTTAATGTTCATGTGTTCTGAAATAAGTAACAACTATTTGTGATTTTTCTTAATGCATGCGCAAAAATACATTACTCATTGATAACTGATAATTTTGCTCCCTAGGGATAGGTTAGCTAGTTAGTTTTAGTTTCTTGCTGTGTGTGATTTAGATGCGAGAGATTTAAGACGAGAGGTAAGAACCTACGCATCACATTATGACACTCCTCGTTATCTCTATCAATCTGCATTTTTAGATAGGCACTTGCACATGATACTTAAATTCAAAAAACTAAAAATATACACGGTGGACCGGGCCGTAACCGGTAAACCTTTTATTTTTTTACTTGACCTATGGTAGCCGAACCATAAACCAGATGGGGGTCAGTGCAAGAAGATGAGGGACCTTTAAGATGCAATCCTATTTTTCAAAAACAACATCATGTTACCAAAAAATACATCAACCCAAGCCTGACTTAGCCTGAGGGATGGTTCAACCCGAGCTTGACATGTCATGGAACATGTAGGATAGGAAGACAAATCACGTACGTGTTATATAACTACAAAACGTGCTCACGATATGTAGTTATAAAACGCGTGTGCGATTTGTAAATTCTAATTTTTTTTTTATATACACAGTCCCGAACCCGTGGCTCATTTTCACAATCAGGAACGCGATTTCGACGAGCCATTGGAGCGTTTGGAGCGAGACCATTGCCTAGGATTGTTGCAAGAGCTGATTCAGGTTGAGGGGAGGATATTTCACTCGTGCATTGTCATCCAACAAGGTAATTCAATCACCTAATGCATTTTTTTTTTGTCAATTTTTACCCTATAATTGTATGTGTGATATTCAAATGCACTTCCCTCCTATATTTTTTAATTCTCAAGAGCATTACCGTATACACCTAGTAGAAGAGATTGAAGAATGTGGTTAAAAGATGGAAATTTCTATTATTTGAACAAATCTCAGGTTCAAATCCAAGAACTAAACATAGCACAAAATGAGGACAAAGAGCTAACCTTAGTGTCAAAAGAAAACTTACACCATTTCTTATAGAGGGAAAAGAAAGTAGAAAGTCTCAAGCACTACCAAATACCAATGTAGGATGAACAAAATATATACTTCCTGTCACCAAATAACATTTCTCACCAATGCATTTAACCCTAAAATCTCTAAGCAATGGTCCCTTAAGAATGCCTAAAACTCCTAGTAAACCATCACTCCTAAGAATATATGATTCAACATCTAAGAGCATTTCCAATCAAGGTATAGTATATCAAAATAACCCATTATTTGTTAATATAGATGTAGAAAGGACCCACTAGTAGATAAGATGACAAGCAAAAACTTGAAGTTTATAATACAACCTAATGTGAACAGAATGGACCAAACACTATGAAGTATACACACCCATCTCTCACTCAAAATCGGGTTAATGAATTTCATTGATGCATCAATGAGTAAAGTAAATGAGAACCATACTGCTACAATGACTTACCAAAAATCCAACCCTAATACCTCCAAAACAATCATGGCATCCCAATGTTCATTTTACATAGATTATGCTAAGGAAGGAGCCTTGCAAACTCCATCATCAAACATTGATAAGGGAAGAGGATACATGTATGCTTTTGAATTAGTTATGTGGTGACATTTTATTTACTATTATATAGGTCTATGTGATGGTTGGATGTTCTGAAGATAATTGGATTTAGAGGCATTTACATTTTCAATTTTGAAGAGATGTCATTATATACCATGTATACGTTTCTAATTATTTTCTTATTGATTATTTTATTGCAGTTGCGGCTATGGACCCGAATGCGGAAATATTGATTGAGCTTGCCCAGTTGAGAGGGTTGAGTACTGCTTTTAGTGGTGGTGACAGAATTCGACGTTCACTTGCATCCACTTTGGATGCAATTGTTGAGACCATCACATTGTCAAACAACGTACTATATGATATTACTTCATATAGATAAAGAAAAAGACGTGAGTACGCTGATGGGCTTAGCTACAATGCAGTAAAAAAGTTGAAAATCACCAAGGAGCATATATTTTCATTGTTTAGGGACCCTCGCACGGGGGAAATCCCAAATGCAAATAGGCCACATATCTCTATCGAGTGGTGCACATATCAACCATTTGTTGATAACTGTATGGACAAATGGTATATGGTTTTTGATATGCCACCACACAACAACAAGGAAATCCCGTTGTAATTCCTTCAGAATATGTATGCAGAGTTCGTGTTGGGAAAACACGTAAACTATTTTGATATATTGCAGTTTCAGGGGATCGGTGGGGGGATGCCCCAAAACCAACCCAATGCCAGGCTTCAAGACGTTGATCGCCCTATCCCTGCACCTCGCAGGCAGTTGCCTGGGCCAGATGTCCCACCTGTACATCATGTGATTCCACAGACACGTGAGGCATTTTTGAGTTTGGCACGGGCCGTTGTTCGCCATAGCACTATGGTTCAGCATATGGGTGAGGATGGGACATCTGTCCCTGGTGTGGTACATACACCAGGTCCTCATGGTGCAGGACCATCTTCTAGTGCAGTACCACCCACTGGTGCAGGACCATATACTGCGGCACCATATACTAGTGCACCACCATCAGCACATTCCCAGCCCACTTTTGAGCCTCAGGAGTGCACATCGTGTGGTCGTCCATGCTATGGTCTTTCGTCAGATGTTGTCTTCAGTGGGTTTTTGAGTGATGTAGGTATATGGTTAATTGTAATAAATTCTTCATTTATTTTCCTCTTTGTACACATATGTATAGTTTGAGCTAATATATTAATTTTGTGAACTTGCAGCTGATGCTTTATGGTGGAAGCAATGCCCCAGAGTATCATGTCCCACACTCTACACAAGGGCAGGACATTCCATCCACTGATCCCGTATCTCACACCTAGGTAAACATTTTAAAATTTCAGTTTTTTAATACTTGTTAAATTGTTAATTTCCACATACTGTACATGTTAGTTCACTAATGTTATCTACGGTCTAATATATACAATTATTAAACTTGCAGATGCCAGATACTTCACGGGGGAAAGCAGTGATGGAGGTAGGATCCATATCTAGGCAGATGCCAGATCCTACACGAGGGGAAGCAGTGATGGAGGTAAACATTTTAAACATTTAAAAAATGTCATTTTTTAAATACATGTATGTCCGTTGAATCATCCATGTCTAGCTACATGAACTCTTGTTGACTATAGGCTGGTACCGAAACACCTGGACCACATCCTGGAGTTGTATCTCCTTGTAGGCCATATGTGAACAAGGGCCTAGTCTATATGAGACAGCCTACCCCTAGAAAGAGTGAAGTTGTTCGTGACCATGGAGATACTGATACCATGGTAATTTGTATATCCTTCGATCGATGATATTTCTTGGTTAACTTGAAATCCAGTGCATAAAATATTTTGTTAATGTTTGATTTGCATGTTTACTGCATCAGGAGCCAGATTTCACTGTTGAAAACCTTGCAGGGATGGTTGATGCAGCAGTCAGTGCTGCATCTACAATGGCAACAAGGCACACAGAGGTACAACTATTTGAACATGATATAGACATATTGTGTTATTGTTGTCTATTGTTTATTCATGCACATTTCTAACTATTTCAAGATTTGGTGATTGTAGCCACCACCACCACCAGGTCTTGCCCCCTTTGGTTCGACCATGGATGTGACCATCATTCATGTTCAACCAACAAATCCATTTGCTACACAAGAAACCCAATCCCCTTTGTCACAGTCTGTCACTGAGGTGAGATGTCCATTAATGAACAATTGTTTCATGCAATGTCCATTAACATTTTCATAATTTTTGAGTTAATTTAGGTATGGTATTTTATTGAGCTAATGTATTAGTACATAGTTAATTGAATTTAACAATTGATATTTAATTTGCAGGATCCAGAGACGCACACTGGTCATATAGTTGTGCCTACAGGATCACCCTCAAGAAAGAACAAGAGGAAGCTTGAATTTTGATGTGTCTTATGGGATATGTACATATCGATACATGTGTACATGTGGCTTGGACAGTTTTGGATACATGTACTTTTGGAGACATGTACATTGACATTTCACTTACATGTACATGTGGCTGGTATAGTTTTGGATACATGTACATGTGGCTTGGATAGTCTTGGATAGTTGTGGAGAGACATGTACTTCTGGTTACTTTTGGATATATATATGTACTTTTCGATACTTTTGGATATATATGTACTTTTGGAGACATGTACACAATTGACATTTCAGTTATAAATGAATGATACATTTCACTTTGAATTTTCTCTTTGGTTTCCACATGTTCTTGTGTCAATCTATTGTATTGAATTGTGAGGATTATCTATTACTTATGAATGCACTATGTCAAAAGAAAAAACTATTATATTTAAAGGTTTCAATGATCTCAATACATGCACACTAAATTCAAAGTTCTTGCTCGTGTAATTTAATAAATATAAGTGCAATACAATGTATTTCAAGGTTTCAATGAACTCACTACTTGCACACCAATTGGATATATCTAATTAAAAATTGTGAGTTTGGATTCATTAAATTACAAGTTAATTCAATGCTCAAGTGTAATTTAATAAAACTAAGTGCAATACATGCTTTACATTTCATCAACAACCAACAACACTATTCAACAAACCTCATGCACCCAATGACTAATCACTCAGCATTAAAGGAACTACAATAGAATCCAAAGACTGAGAACCAACTTTGTGAATCAACATGATTGGATAAAATTCCTTGAATAGGTCCGCATTGCTAATTCTCACATGTCTAACTCGTGAGATCCTATTAAAGCACACATTTATTCTTCATTTGAGAGTTTGACCATGTCAAAAGTTCCACATGGTGTCTCCTCAAGCAAAGATCTTTCTTATTAAAATGTAGAAAATTCCTTGAACAAAATATTTGTACTCCAAATCCCTCCTCAAAGGTGAAATACACCATCTAATATGTAGAAATACATCAAGTAATTTGTCCTCAACCCCGAGGGATATAAAAGTTGAATTATGCCTCTATTTATGAGAAACCCTAGCTTCAGAAACCACCGTAGACGGAGGGAATCGAGCAATGGACAGGAGGGAGAGGCCCCCCCTAGCTAAAATCCCATGTCACAAATCCAACGGAATCGACGGTTCGTCGATCGGAGGCCCGAGCATCGATCTATGGCGAGTTGTAGGTCACCTCCAGATACCGTTCACGGACACTTGGTGGACTTGGGCCCGGTGCGCAAAAAAACTCACGGAGCGGCAATTTTGAATTCTGTCAACTCCTGCTAGTGTGTTTGGGCATGGGAAATATGGCAATGCCAATTGCATCCCCACCATCCATGGCTTTCCAGCTTTGGCCCTCGTTGGCGTGACTGCATTGTCCCCTACTGAGTGAAACCCTAGCTTCAGAAACCACCGTAGACGGAGGTCACTGGGAAATGGACAGGAGGGAGAGGCCCCCCCTAGATAAAATCCCATGTCACAAATCCAACGAAATTGACGGTTCATCGATCGGAGGCCTGAGCATCGATCTATGGCGAGTTGCAGGTCACCTCCAGATACCGTTTCAGGAACACCTGGTGGACTTAGGCCCGGTGCGCAGAAAACCTCACGGAGTGGAAATTTTGAATCCTGTCAACTCCTACTAGTGTGTTTGGGCATGCGAAATATGGCAATGCCAACCGCATCCCCACCATCTGTGGCTTTCCAGCTTTGGCCCTCGTTAGCGTGAATGCATTGTCCCTACTAAGTGAAACCCTAGCTACAGAAACCACCGTAGACGGAGGTCATCGGGCAATGGACAGGAGGGAGAGGCCCCCCCCTAGCTAAAATCCCATGTCATGAATCCAACAAAATCGACGGTTTGTCGATCGGAGGCCCGAGCATCGATCTGTGGACTTCTCCAATTGGTACAACAAATACACCAAAACATGATAGTTGCATAATCAAGTTAAACATGACACCGACATAATCAAGTTGTTCCATGTGATAGAACAAGAACCCTTCATCAATTTCATACTAGTAGCTAAACCTAAACCCTCCCATATACCCAATACAACTAGTATAGGAGCGAATGGTCGTCGAACAAGTATCACGGCAAGACATGTCAGATTCATAGAAATGACCAAAATGGCCAAGGTCTCATGTGGCCAAAAATCAATAATAAATCAGAGGGAATTAAGATAGCGGTACAGACACCAACGTAAACTCAACACTTTCAATATTGGCATATAAAAAGGGTGTAAAATGCTTCAAGTATTGATTCCCACTTCCAATTTGAAGCCGATAATTTCTCCACATCCAACACGTGACAAAAGATAAATTCCATTCATCTCATAAACATGATGAATTAATTGAGAGAATATCCCAACAAAGCCACTCAGAAGGAACATATCCATTATCTAGGGTTTCCTAATTATTGACCTGTGGCAATGCCCAATTCTTCATTTTCGTTGATAAAAAACTCTAGTGACCTCAATGAACATAATGAATATAGGTCGAAGGAGGCATGTTGTTTCGAAAACAAACAAAAGGGAAAGCTTCCAATTCAAAGCTAAAATGATCCTTAAGTTTCGAGAGGACAATTAAGTCCATTTTTCGACTATAAAAAATAGTTATAAGGCATCCAACTCATTGCATTTGTTTGAATGGTGTCTAACATCGGTTTGGGTGAATATCAATGACCAATTTAAATATAGAAAAATGATTAATTTTGGTTTATTCATATGAGATCGTTCCTAATATCTCAAGAATGACGAGAACCAATAGAAATGAGATATATATAATGAGATCAGGAAACAATACAAGGGATGGACAGTGCACAACGAAACCAATTAAATGAACAAATAAATAATTAAAATAGTGTGTTGTGGTTAACCCAACAAGGCATTGATGATTTAATATTCTAAAAAATTAGAACTGCTAAATCAACATAAGAAACTTGGGAAATTTTGGAAATGGCCTATCAAGGCACTAATAAAGTGAAACATGTCCAGTTATAGACTCTTAAAATAGAATTTGAGAATTTGACAATGAAGGATTATAAGACAACAAATCAATTTATGGAAAGGGTAATGGAACTCGTCAACTAGCTAAGAATTCATAGAGAATATTTGACTAACCAGAAGGCTATGAAGTGGAACAAATAATAGAGGCAGGGGAAGATTTAACATGAACAATACATAGAGAGAAAGAAGGAATATTATGTGGCAGCAACATCACTAGTGTGTCTTGCTATATGGCTAAGGAGGATTTTAGTAGATCTCTAGCATGAAGAAAATGAAGCACCTCATGTGTTTTGTGATAACAACTTAGCCATTTCTTTGTACAAAAATGATGTATTCCATCATAAAATAAAACTCATTGATACCATATATCATTTTATTCGAGAGCTTGTAAACAATTTAGAGAAATATGTTTAGAATTTTGTAAATCTCGAGACCAGTTGGTTGGCATCTTTCAAAGACATAATTTTATGCATAACTAGTCATGAAATGTATAAGGTAGAATTTAAGGGGGATTGTAGGAAGAATTAATTTCTTCCTCTTTCATCGTACAAATGGTAGTTGTATAGGAGTTAGTATATGTTTGGTATTGCATTAAGTGCAAGTAGTTTTAATGTGAGAAACTTCTTGAAGCAAAGTATATTGATAATTAGGATATTGTGTATTATTTAGGATGTAGGAGTCCATTTGGAGAATGCATGTAGTAGTTTTCTGGGTTTAATGAAATATGAGCAATTTTCTTATTATGCCTCCATGATATCTATAGAGTTGTAGCTCTAAAATGTATTATTCTTTTCTCTGTTGTAGGTGGTCCTAGCTGAGCGAAAACCCTAGCTCCAGAAACGATCGTAGATGGAGGTCACCGGGCAATGGAGAGGAGGGAGAGGCCCCCCCCCTAGCTAAAATCCCACGTCACGAATCCAACGGAATCGACGGTTCATCGATCGGAGGCCTGAGCATCAATCTATGGTGAGTTGCAGGTCACCTCCAGATACCGTTTAGGGACACCTAGTGGACTTGGGCCCGGTGCGCAAAAAACCTCATGGAGCGGCAATTTTGAATTCTGTCAACTCCTGCTATTGTGTTTGGTCCTAGGAAATATGGCAATGCCAACCGCATCCCCACCATCCATGGCTTTCCAGCTTTTGGCCCTTGTTGGCGTGACTGCATTGTCCCCTATTGAGTGAAACCCTAGCTCCAGAAACGGCCGTAGATGGAGGTCACCGGGCAATGGAGAGGAGGGAGAGGCCGCCCCCTAGCTAAAATCCCACGTCACGAATCCAACGGAATCAACGGTTCGTCGATCGAAGGCCCGAGCATCGATCTATGGCGAGTTGCAGGTCACCTCCAGATACCGTTCAGGGACACCTGGTGGACTTGGGCCCGGTGTGTAAAAAACCTCACGGAGCGACAATTTTGAATTCTGTCAACTCCTGCTAGTGTGTTTGGGCATGGGAAATATGGAAATTCCAACCGCATCCCCACCATCCGTGGCTTTCCAGCTTTGGCCCTCGTTGGCGTGACTGCATTTTCCCCTATTGAGCGAAACCCTAGCTCCAGAAACGGCCGTAAACGGAGGTCACTGGGAAATGGATAGGAGGGAGAGGCCCCCCCCTAGCTAAAATCCCACGTCACAAATCCAACGAAATCAACGGTTCATCAATCGGAGGCCTGAGCATTGATCTATGGCGAGTTGCAGGTCACCTCCAGATACCATTCAGGGACACCTGGTGGACTTGGGCCCGGTGCGCAAAAAACCTCACAGAGCGGCAATTTTGAATTTTGTCAACTCCTGCTAGTGTGTTTGGGCATGGAAAATATGGTAATACCAACCGAATCCCCACCATCCGTGGCTTTCCAGCTTTGGCCCTCGTTGGCGTGACTGCATTGTCCCCTATTGAGCGAAACCCTAGCTCCAGAAACGACCGTAGACGGAGGTCACCAGGGAATGGAGAGGAGGGAGAGGCCCCCCAATAGCTAAAATCCCACGTCACGAATCCAACGAAATCGACGGTTCGTCGATCAGAGGCCCGAGCATCGATCTATGGCGAGTTGCAGGTCACCTCTAGATACCATTCAGGGACACCTGGTGGACTTGGGCCCGGTGCGCAAAAAACCTCACGGAGCGGCAATTTTGAATTCTGTCAACTCCTGCTAGTGTGTTTGGGCATGGGAAATATGGAAATGCCAACCGCATCCCCACCATCCGTGGCTTTCCATCTTTGGCCCTTGTTGGTGTGACTGCATTGTCCCCTATTGAGCGAAACCCTAGCTCCAGAAACGACCATAGACGGAGGTCACCGGGCAATGGAGAGGAGGGAGAGGCCCCCCCCCTAGCTAAAATCCCACGTCACGAATCCAATGGAATCGACGGTTCATCTATTGGAGGCCCAAGAATCGATCTATGGTGAGTTGCAGGTCACCTCCAGATATTGTTCAGGGACACCTGGTGGACTTGGGCCCGGTACGCAAAAAACCTCACAGAGCGGCAATTTTGAATTCTGTCAACTCCTGCTAGTGTGTTTGGGCATGGGAAATATGGAAATGCCAACCGCATCCCCGCCATCTGTGGCTTTCTAGCTTTGGCCCTCGTTGGCGTGACTGCATTGTCCCCTATTGAGCGAAACCCTAGCTCCAGAAACGACCGTAGATGGAGGTCACCGGGCAATGTAGAGGAGGGAGAGCCCCCCCCCTAGCTAAAATCCCACGTCACGAATCCAACGGAATCAACGGTTCGTCGATCGGAGGCCCGAGCATCGATCTATGGTGAGTTGCAGGTCACCTCCAGATACCGTTCAGGGACACCTGGTGGACTTGGGCCTGGTGCGCAAAAAACCTCACGGAGCGGCAATTTTGAATTCTGTCAACTCCTGCTAGTGTGTTTGGGCATGGGAAATATGGCAATGCCAACCGCATCCCCACCATCCGTGGCTTTCCAGCTTTGGCCCTCATTGGCGTGAATGCATTGTCCCCTATTGAGTGAAACCCTAGCTCCAGAAACAACCGTAGACGGAGGTCACCAGGCAATGGAGAGGAGGGAGAGGCCCCCCTCTCCCTCCTATGATGATGAAGGTGAGGATGATGATGATTATGATGATGAAGGTGAGGATGATGATGAGGATGATGATGATGATGATGATGAAGGTGATGAAGATGATGTTGATGGTGATGGTGATGATGTTGATGGTGATGATGATGATGAAGGTGAGGATGATGATGATGATGATGATGAAGGTGATGATGATGATGATGATGAAGGTGATGATGATGATGAAGGTGATGATGATGTTGATGAGGATGATGATGATGAATGGTGATGGTGAGGATGATGATGAGGATGATGATGATGAGGATGATGAGGATGAATGATGATGATGTTCATGATGTTGATGGTGAGGATGATGATGAGAATG
>LPNX010738956.1:0-41520 GCA_001517045.1 Pseudotsuga menziesii
AATTCTTGAGTTCCTACCACCTTGCTTGAGGGATATTCACCCATATGGCGCTTTCCATTTTAAATAATTAACGAATTAAGTGTATTTTGAAAGTGTTGTTATCTTATTTGGCATGGAGACAATGTTGGATACAGAGACCAAGAATGATATTATGGAAGGAGTTGGATGTTAAGTATTGTTCAAATCTAGGATCACTTGGAGGTTATTATCAAAGTGCAATTCAGAGACTCCTATTGCAAACAAAGGAAATGGCATAAAGTATACATGCTCTAGATTTTTGTCCAATAGAGTGTCCTTCTTTGTTTTCAATGCAATTAATGGGGAAGTTTCCTTGAAAGGTAAATAATATATTGTCTATTTCTATTTGATTGCATTTTCAGTTGCAGTAGTTATGATTGGAACCTACCATAAACCAAAATTAGAAAATTATTTTTTCCCCAACAATGATGAAGTATATCGACCATCTTTGATGAGAATTAGATGTGATTGATTTGGAAAGTTAGTAAAACTTACATGTTTGCATTGGTCTAATAATATTTAGGGTGCAACACTATATATGAAAAGAAAATGCTAGATTTGAAATATAACCAAGAGATATATAAGGTAAACTAGTTAGGATTCATGTAATCATGTAGTGGCATGTATGATTGGTGACCTACTTAGATGGCAGGCCTTGATGTGGTGTAAACATGGGGGTTATTAGAAGGGTATCATTGCTAAATAGTTTCATTTTCATGAGATCTTATGAATCAATATCGAATATTTACCACAACGTTTTTACAGAACTTTCAACATTTCCAGGTTGACAATTCCCTTTTATCCTTGTAGTTGGATTTTAAAAAATCAAGCAATTTTAGGGCCGTCGCTTAAGTGACACTTAGGAAGATATCCATCGCTTAAGCAACACTTAGGAGGATAGAAATTTTAGCGCCGTTGCTTAAGAGACACTTAGGATAATTTCCGTCGCTTAAGCGACACTTATCCCCACCATTTCAAAAAAAAAATTAATCTTTCTGATTTTTGGCACGGTTAAAAGAAAAAATCCACACGCCGTCGGAAATATCCGTCGGATTTTGGATCAAAATCTAGTAGTGGGAGTTGTCTGTTTGATCAATTTCTTCTCTTACAGTGGTGAACTCCTTCCTTTTCTACTCAGCTGCGTTGACCAGCTCAGTGATTTGCTCCTGATAGGGTTGAAGCAGGTCGCTAATGTGGGCCTCCTGTGTTCTTAGCCACTGCGCTTCCTGCTGCATTTGGTTCATCTCCTTTGTCTTCCTCATCTTCTGGAGAGCGGCTAAGCTCTTAATTTCTTCTTTCATGGCCGTTGCAGTAGCCTCTACCCGCTGAATATTCCGTTGGATTTCTGCTCTCTCTGGCAACTCATCTAACTCGGCCCATGTGTCTGTTGCTTCCCTAAGTATCGACACTGCTTCTTCAATGTGAGATTTCACCTGCGCAAAAGTGAGTCGAAAGGCTTTGACTCGCTCTTTCTGGTGTGCCTTCGAGGTGTCTCATATACGAGCTTCAAGCTCGGTGATCTGTTCTTCGTGTTCTGACTTCAACCTGGCCACCTCTTCATCCATTCTAACCACAGTTTCTTCTAGAGCCTTTGCTCTGTCTGCTACTCTCCTTAGCTTCTGGGGGGTAGGTAATGCGAACTCAATGTTACATTTGGGTAGCTCCAAGGAAATACTTTGTAGTGCCTGAGAGAGTTCCTTATCCCTGTCCTGACATGTTTTTAACTTGTCTACTATTTTCTGATAGTTGGTAGTGAGTGCTGCATTCTGCTTCTTCAGCCGCATGTTCTGCTTGTAAGTCGCGAGCTCTCTTCCTTTGAGCTCTGTTGTTAGCTGCTGCTGGATCATGTATAATTGGTCAATGTGGAATTCCGCAAGGTTAACCTCAATGGATTGCCCCAATTGAACTGGTGGGTCCTTCATTGTCGCAGGGAATTGGATACTCCCTGGTGGAATCAACACGGTGTTGAGGCGATCCGTTTCTAAGCTCTCTTCACGAGATAGTGGCTGCTGCGAAGTTTCTCCGACGGTCGCCTTTACTGATGGAGTGTGTAGCATGGTAGTCTTCTCTATGAATGTTTTTAAGTCAAGAAGCCGTTTTTCTACTGTGCTTTGCATCTTTTCCTGCGATGACTTCACCGCGTCAATTGAGTCCTTTAGTATGTTGCACGTCCTTGTTGCGATTAGTTCATAGTCATCATCTGTTAGTGCAGTATGTGGGACTGGTTTTGAAGTTTTCTGCTTCTTTCTATGCTGTGTCTCTGTGGTCCCTTGGCTTCCATCTTTTGTCATAGGTGTCTCTGCTGAATCTTCTAGTAGGTCTTTTCTCTTGTCGCGTGGCGGTGGCACTTCTGTTGTACCTTGTGCTTGGGTGTCCAATTTTTCTTTGCCCTTTTCTGGAGGGTTTGTCTGGTCGGTCTCCATTGGTTGTGGCGTGGTATCTTTGTATTCTTGTCGCCATTGGTCATCAAAGCCCTTAATGACATTCTCAATGTCCTGCATTGTCATTCTGAACCAGCCGGGAGCCCAGTCATCCCTTTTAGTCCTTTTAGGCCTTAGGTAGATTCTATGGCTGTCCGCCATAAAATTAAGCCGGTTATCATATGCGTCCACAGTCTCTCTACTGATTCTTGGTGATTGTTGGATAAGGTTTTGCAACATCAAATAGTATTCATAAAATACTATCGCGTTAACTTGTTTTCTTGCTTGACTGCTGGTGTCCCATAAACTGGCATAGCGCACTCCCCTGGGCGCTCCTCCTGCAATCTGTGGAAACTGACTGTTGGGGGGTTCCTTCCATGCGACAAATGCACATACTATAAGCAGCCATGAGAAGTGGAATGGTTGGTTGGATTGATCTTGGGCTGCCAAACAATCTTCCTGAAACATATTCAATAAAAATAACGACCAGTTGAACTGCTCTCCTTCTGTAACTTGTATGGCCAGATTGATCATCGATCCTGTGACTTCCTTCGGTCGGACCTTGGTAAGCAATCTGCCTGCAAGTAGACTGGCTGTAAATCTGAGTGTCTCATTCTGTAAGCTCATGATATCATAAGCCCTGCCTCCTCGTTGTAGCTGATACTTTTTCACTAAGGCTGTTGGCAGTTTGGAGTCCTTGGTCTTTCCGGTTATCTGTATCTCAGGATCTTTACCAGTCTTAGACAGGCCGGTAACACGGTGTATCAAGTCAACATTGAGGTCGATTTTGTGACCTAACCAGAGATAGCCTCCATGTACACATGACAGGAGGACACGCACCACAGCATTAACCTCTGCGCCACGTCCAAAATGGGGTAGTCTCAACACATTGAGCAGACCTGAACGCTCAAGAATCTGGACATGCGGCAGGGGGATGAGTTCTGCTCTACCTGTCCTTGGGTTCTTCTCAAGCACAAGATATGCATCTGGCTTGAAGTGAGGGTACATATTACTGTCCCCCAAGTTGTAATCAATAAATTTGACAACAGCAGCATATCCTACTAAATCGCCATTTTCCTTGACTCGAGAATCTATTAGCGGTATGGGCACAGGAAGCTTACCGCTCTTGGAAAGTCTAATGTCTGGTGCACCTTCGACTCGTGGTATGAGGTAGTCCATTGCACTACGGAATTCATCTTCCTGCTCGGAACTGGATTCCTCCATGAGCTGGGAATGGCTTCTCGTCTTTGGTGGTTCTCTGGTTTGGGACGAGCTCGATGGGTTAGTTGTAGATGGTGACATCATAGCTCCTGCAAGGCCATGACGCTGAAATCTTCTCAAAATGTTTTCTAGAGGCTTGTCCTCAGACAGGACCCACTGAGCGTAAAATGGCGGACGTGCAATGGTTGCAACTTCTGAAAATCACAGCACTCTGTAACAACTTAGCTTGACACAGGGAATGCTTAACACTTGTTCTCCAGCTCTCAGTTTTTCTGCAAGCGTAATCGTCCCAATTGAATACTTTCTGCTTTTATGTCAAATACGCTAATCCCGGACATAACGGTCGTCTAGACTGGGCGCGCCGGTCATATTAATTTCCTGGATAGGACCAGACCCGTCATCCGATCCTCAATTAATGCTAAAATCTTGATAGAATTTTCCTCGAGACGTGTGTGTACAGGCACCGGTCTCGTCAGAGATTTACCAAATCTAGAAAAATTTATTATACTGTTGCCAAATCTACGGTAGGGGATACCGGTCATTTCTTCATTAACTACTTGTCAGACAATGACTTGACTAGCCCACTGTCGGTTGCAAACTGGGTACGTGGCATGGGGAAACATCGCACTGTTGCGATGCAACTCCGCATCACCTGCGCAAACAAACAGTGTTAAATATTTTTTATTTTTTTATTTTTTTATTTTTTATTTTTATTTTTATTTTTTTTCTGGTGTAGACTCATTCCCGGTGCGATGCCTCCTTTCAACTACACTGGACATCTGCACCATTATAAATTGGTTTAAGCTAGGGTTGAGAGGCGAGGTGGCTATCACTATAGAGCTTAAGCCTACTTCCATTGATCCATGTGGGAAGAAGCTCCCCATTCAACTCGCTAAGCTGAACGGAACCTCCCTCTGTAACTTGCTGTATCTGATATGGCCCTAGCCAATGTGTCTTGAACTTCCCTGGAAACTTAATGAATCTGCTGTCAGAGAGGAGCACTAGGTCTTCGATCTGGAAAGTGTTACTCTTAATGTGTCTGTCATGCCAAGCTTTTTCTCGTGCTTTCTGCACTTTTTGATGGAATCCGACGATGAATCTGTCTTCTTCTAAGGTGAGCAACTGTGCCAACCTTTCCTCGACTGTATCTGTGTCAGTCATCTCGGTAATCTGAGCGATTCTTAAGCTGGGAAGAATATACTCCATAGGCATAACAGCCTCCTGTCCATATACCAAGCTGAAAGGTGTGTGTCCCGTAAGTTTCTTGCATGTGGTTCTGTATGCCCATAATACAACGTTAACTCTGAGATCCCAGTCATTCCTTTGGTTATTGCAGATCTTAGTAAGAGCATTTTCTAGAATCTTATTGAAGGCCTCCACTGTACCATTAGCCTGTGGATGGTAGGGAGTGCTCTTATAGTGCTGAATCTGGATTTCTTCTGTCAATGCCTCAATAGTGCTGTTCAAGAAATGTGTGCCTTGATCACTCATCAAAATTACTGGGCATCCAAATCTACTGATGATATTTTCAAACAGGAACTGTGCAGCTGTAGCAGCATCAGAATTTCTTACTGCTTTGGCCTCTGCCCATCTGGTGAGGTACTCTATTCCGGTAAAAATATATCTCGCTCCTGTGCGCTTCCCTGGTGGGTTGATAGGACCCACGAAATCTATAGCCCATTTGTCAAATGCGCGCAACGTGACCTGCCGTCGCAGTGGCATTTCATCGCATTGAGAGGGTTTTCCCACCCTCTGGCAGATATCGCAGCATCTGCAAAAGTCCTTGGTGTCTTTATGCAACGTAGGCCACCATAATCCTGCCTCCAGGATTTTCTGCGCAGTCGTCTTTCCAGCGAAATGACCTCCTGCGGTTCCTGAATGTGCCTCTTTGATAATAACGTCTTTTTCATGCGGCATTACACATCTGCGTAGAATTTCATCCGGGCCTAAATTGTATAGGAATCCTGCAATGAGGGTGAAGTCTGCTGCCTTAACAACCAACTATTTCTTTTGCTGCTTAGTAAACTCATCAGGTGCTACTCCTGTAGTGAGGAATTGAATAATGTCAGTATAGCAGTCATCTGCGATCTGGATAGGGAACAACGATGCATCTGGTAAGTTGTCATCTAGGTTACTAGGCTCTTCCCCTGAGTCTATATGCAACAGATGATCTGGTCCAGCATTCAGTCTTCCTAGTTTCACAATGATTTCAAAATCATACTCCTGAAAGAGGAGTAACCATCTGCAGATTCTCCCCCCTAACACTGGCTTGTTGACTAGGTACTTTAATGCAGAATGGTCAGTAAACATTTTAAATGAGGTGCCCAATAGATAGTGCCTGAACTTCTGCAGCACATACACCATAGCTAAGCCTTCTCTTTCTGTTGTGGTGTAGTTCTTTTCTGCTGTTGATAGCTTTCTGCTGGAATATGCGATGGGATGGTCAAGATCCCCTTCTCTTGGCTGAGTCAAGACGACTCCTAATGCGATGCCAGATGCATCCACGTGTACATGGAAAGGATTAGTCCAGTCTGGAAACACTAGGATGGGTGTTGTAACCATCTTCTCCTTAAGTATGTCGAGACTCTGCTGGCATTCCTCATTCCATAGGAATTTTACATCTTTCTTCAGCAATTTCTCCATTGCTGCTGTAATCTTTGCGTAGCCCTTGATGAACTTTCTGTAGTACCCGGTATGACCAAGTACTGTCCTGAGTTGCTTGACTGAGTTGGGTGCTGGAAGATTTACAATGATGGCGATCTTCGTGGGATCTACCATCAAGCCTTGTCTGCAAACAATGTGACCCAACAAGATACCAAATGGTGCACAGAATATACATTTTTTCAAGTTTAGAGAAATCTGGTACTACCTACATTTCTCTAACATCAGTCTTAAGTCTCCTATATGCTTGTCGATTAGTCCAAATACAGTCCAATCATCAAAATCTACTTCCAAGAATTTATGAATGTATTCTTTAAATACAACAACTACTACTCTAGAAAATATAGCTGGTGCATTCTTAAGACCAAAGGGCATTACCGTATACTAGAACGAGCCCCATTCTGTTGCAAAGGTGGTATTAGATCGATCTTCTGGATGTATTCTAATCTGGTGGTAGCCTGAAAAGTCATCAGTGAAGGAGTAGACCTCATGTCCTCCCACGTTGTCTAATACTTCATCAGTGAACGGTGTCGGGAATGGATCATGAAGTGATGCATCGTTGAGTTTTCACAGATCGACACAGATTCTGATGTCTCCTTTTGTTTTCTTCTCTTGGACGACCATGGGGCTAACCCATTCGATTTCGTCTATGGGTTCAATGATTCTTGCTGCTAGCATCTTATCGATCTCGTCCTTGACTTTTTCTTTGTAACGCGGGTTTAATCGATATGGGCACTGCTTAACTGGTCTAGCATCCTCTTTCAATGGTATCCTCATAACTCCCAGGTCTCTAACTATTCCCTTCATCTCCGTGAACTTGGTGGGAAATAGGTCCTGATAGTCATGTAACAAATCTACAATTTTTCCGACTGTTTCATCGTTCCAATAGTCTCCAATAGAAGCAAACTTAGGTTCTGCATCTGTGCCAATATTGACCTTTTTAATATTGATGGGCTCAGTGATTGTTGGAGTCTCTAGCTGTGGTCCTCCAACATCGCGAGTTCCTTCTGACTCCGGAATGTTGGTGTTACAAGGGTCCTCCTCCCCCTCCTCTGGTTTTGATGTAAAATTATAGCATTCCAACGCCTCTTCTAGCTGGATAGTCCACTCAGGTTGGGATGGCACTGAGATGGTGCAATCCTCAAAAATCTTTGTCTTGATTATGTCTAGGGCCTGAGAAACACTTGGATGTTCTGATTCAAACGCAAAGGTGAGCAGGAAACTGTCTGTCATAAGTGACCATGTAGTCGTCCCTTTGTTTAATTCAGTCTCTATGTACCAGTTCCTTGGAACTGTGTCCAATGTGTGAATGAATCTGTGTACCCATTCATCCTCTGGAATGTCCGACCAACTCTGTTCGCATGTCTGAATGTGTGCTCTAGGATCAGTTTCTCCTGTGTACTTCTACTGAGCATACTCTTTGTCGACCGAAAATATGATCGCCATCAATCTTTCAACATCATCCCATGATGCGATATTTTCTTTATGCGCGTACCACCATCTTGCGGGTGTGGCTTGTGCTGCAAGGTCCATAGCTATGATTCTCTGTTCGTAAGGCATCTGTTGCTCAAACTGCTCAAGGAATTCCTGGATATCTGTCAGTCCATTGTATGATGGAATCTCAGTGGTCTCTGCCCCAATCCATCGCAATGATTTACTCATAAAGGCACATCTACGAGCTGAGACTTCGTAAAGTCTATTCTGCCAGTTTTCTAGGCCGACATCAGAATCCGATGCGCATGATCTGTCACATCGCCAACTAATGTTCCCTTTTGCGGTTGGGTTGATGTAGTCATTCTGGTTCGCAGTCATTTGGTAAAGGCTATCCATGTGATGTGCTTCCTCCTCTGCTCTTAAGGGTTCAATATACCTAGGACCTTGGTAAGGATCCAGTGGTGCGATGACCCGAATCTGCGCATCCTCAAAGGTCATTTGTATTCTCTTTAGGTCAATGATAGCCTTGCTACCAATTGCCCAATCAATACTTAATAGTGATGGATATGGTTGACTGTCGCCAATGATTTCTATAACCTCGAAGTCCGTAAAAGTACGAACTCCGTCAATGTCAACTGGCACCTGCAGTAGTCGACCCAATGGTGATACTCGCTGCTGATTAGCTAATCTCAGGTGGATAGGTGATAGGGCTAACTGAGGACTACCCATCTGTTCCCATGTCTTCTTGGTTAGAACATTCACCTCTAATCCGAGATCTAAGACAACTTCATCCATTTCAAACTCACCAATATGCGCTGTGAATTTCATCTCTCTTCCTGTCCTTGTGTGTCTTGTAATATTATGGACAACATAGTGTGCACTACCCAAGAGAGAGGGTTGCTAACACTGATCTATCATGCGCTGTAGCTCACCAATAGCTTTGTCATTTCTCAGGAGTTTCAAGCAGCTGTGCAGGAAGGATTGTACACTTCCTGTCGATTCATCCTCGTCGCATCTTCCCGATGTGGTATCCTGCTGTGCCTGCTCAGGGCTATCGCCACAAGGTGTTTGCTGTGGTACACCCCTAAACGGCAGTACCTGTGATCCTGGTTGTGTAGGTTCATCGAAGGAAGCCTTAGCTTCATGAAATGTCTCTTTATTCTTCTGTAGGTCGAGTGCTATTGCTTTACTAGGAGCTCTGCATACCCACTCCTGACTTGTGTTCTTTCCGATCTCCTGCGATGTGCCACTGGTGGAAGCACCGCTACGAGTCACAATATTGACTCTCGGTTCTGGATCTGCCTGCTCAGCAACGATAAGTTGGATGTTCTGGTGTACCGCTGGCTTAGGGTCTTTGATCTTAGCTATTAGGATAGGACACTCTTCTATGGTATGGTCATAAGATTTGCAGTAATTACAAGTAGTAGTGGGGCTCTGACAGTCCCTAGCGTAGTGTCCTACAACTCCGCAATTATAACAAGTGATTGGCCCACGACCTTGGCCAAAACCTCCTCCTCAGCCAAAGCCTTCTCCACGTGCGAAGCCTCCTACTCGGCCTCGTCCTCTGAATCCTCCTGCATGGCCTCCGTAAGCCTGATCTGGCTGTGGTCCTACTGCTGGACCCAGTGTGTCTGCTTGGACTCTGTACACATCATGTTTTCTCTCTGACATGAGATCATAAGCTCAGCAGTCCTGTTGGTCATGCCTGATGAATTTATAGAAGATACAATATAGGTTCTTAGGTGTCTGTACATACTTCTGAAGCAAGGGGCATTGCTGAGGTGGATGTCCTTGTGTTTTACATATTTCACACCATGGCCCTTGTGTTCTTAGTAAGGGGTTAGGAGCCCCTGATGCTAAATATTCTACGAAGACTAGACAGTTGTCTTTGGTATGACCCTGTGCTCTACACTTTATGCACCATATGTCTTGCATAACCTCTTTCCCTTTCTTAAGTTCGTGTATCTGTAATGTGAGGTTGGCCAACTGGTTCTGTAGGGTTGTCATGCATGTGGTAGTTTCTGCTAGAGGTGAAGCCTCCAGTTTCATTGCCATCTCCAGCGCTTCATCTTGAGTAGTGAGTTTCAGTTGCATTAGTGGCATTCTAATATGAGGGAGCAACGCTTCAATAAACCATTCCTTATGCTGCTCCGGTGCAAACTCAAAACTTACTTGGTCTATAAGAGCTTTGAATTTCTGGTCAAAGTCCCATACTGACTCTGATGGTAGATGCTTAATATCCTTGAGCTCTGTTATACATTGAGATTCAGACTTAGGTTTCCTAAACTCTTTAATCATGGCATTCTTAACCTGGGCAAGTGTCTTGGGTAATGTAGTATACTTTATGTACCATGTCAAGGCTCTGTCTCTGAGTGTGGTGACCAACTTTACAAGTTTATGGTTATCATCGTTGATTGTTTTAATGGTCCACATGGCTTCACATAGGAACCAATGCTATTCCGGGTCTTCTACTCCTGTACCTTTAAAAATAGGTAGCTTCATGTCGTCTCCCATTCTATTTCTCTGTGGTGGGTTCTGACTGACTAGGCTACTACCACTCAGCGGTGTAGGTGAAGGTGCTGTAGCGGGAGTAGGTACTGGCTGTGAGCTACTAGATGGAGTACCTACGGGGTTATTCTGAGTCCCTGTCTATTTCTATGGAGTATAGGGGTGGTAAGGGATACCCCCCTCTGGTTTGTCTGTGGTACTAGGACTCTGTTGTCTAATACTATCTGAACTGTCTTCAAATACAGGAGAGCTAAAATCTACTTTATACTTCTTTCCACTACGGGTTCGTCCAATGTCATCAAAATCACTTTCAAACTCTTGTGACATTATTATCTTTAATTATTCATCTGAAACTAGATCCATTGTTCCTTTTTCATATAGCAGCATCTTAAGGGACAAGTTTAGAGATCGTAGGTACTTACCATGATATCCTCTGAAGAAGTATCATTCAGCTGCGCTGAAGCTCTTTCTTTGGTCAACTGCAAATTCTGTAACAAAGCCTTCTAGCACACTTGTCAGCCAGAAGTCCACTGCTCTCGTAATCGGATTGTCGAGGTTCTGTACGGTCTGGATCAGCTCCAGTGTCCAGACAATGTGTATTTTCTTCTTGAATGTGTTCCTATCTATCAACTTGGATAGCCAGTCGAAAATCTCGTTTCCATAGGTTGCAAAAAATATAGCGTGTATGTCTGAAGCGATATGCTTTTCTAACCAGGCTTCTGTGCTTAGTCTAGGACTCCGATTCTCTTTCTTGGCGAACTCCCTTAAGTCTGAATCTAGCCACTGGTGAAACTCTTCTCTGGTAGGATTCCAACAGAACATTAACTCCCAGTCGTTTAAACCGGAAACAGAACCATTTGTTGATTGCATGGGCAAAACCAGGTTTACTATAGTCAACCAACAACACCCCTAACTCACTAGCCCTTTCGGCGACAGACCGCAAGGCGGCCTGAAGTCTCACACGAAGTGAATCTAATGGGTTTGCCAAGGACTCAAGCATCTTGGACCAGGTTCTGTGGCAGTCCTACTGGTGGTTCGCAGCTCTTCTGGCTGCAAGATCTCCCTCTGTGTCTGAGCGTCGCGCAACCTCTTGCTTGCGCTGCGTAATCCCGTCGTTGCGCAGCTCTTCTAGCTGCAGCGTCTCTACCCTTACACATGTCGCACAGGTTCTCCTCTCTTCGCATTACCTCTTCCTTATCACAACAGTCCCAATCTCACCGCATCGCCTCGCACCATGTGACACAAAACTCCTGTTCAACGCTAAGTCCTCAACCCACGGAGTCGCGCACCGCAGCTCCTCTGCCGGTGCGGTATCGCCTTCTTGCGATACCCTCCAACCGTGGTTTAGTGCACTTAGCATTGTTCATGTCAACGTGCAAGACCTGATACCCAGACTGTCTTACTATGATTAATTAACTATCTAAGGAAAGCATAAGTAGGCCTTATACGATGGGCCAAGGATTTCAACTTGTATATATCTTCGTGTAGTGCTGTAACTAAACAACTCATTCATACATGAACTGTAAGCAAATTGCATAACATAATCAGATAGATGCAGCAAATAAACACAATATGCAAGTCAATCACTGAACACGGGATTTTAACGTGGTTCGCCCCTAGGATGGGAGTTACGTCCACAAAACTGTGCTTCTCTATTATAGCTTAAGGGAAGGAAAACACAGTTCTGCTGCACCTAAAATGCAGCTCAAGATCTTCTCTCTTAGATCTTTCTTCTCTACCTTTATGCTGTCTCTCTTACAACATACTCTTCCCTCTCAGTCGATCCCTGCGGATCGTTACATGCATGCTCTACAATCCGGCTACTGGTTTTAGTAAGATTGCTACCGCTAGAACCATAACTAGAGCTCGGCTTTTACAACAGTCTACTTATCCTTATTTCCTATTTCAATCACGACTGTCTCTCTATCTAACCAAATGGCTAACTGACTGACTAGCTAAACCTTTACAATACAAAATATATTCTTATATAGGCAGCCCTAAGGTCATGCCATTACAACACTGTGGGCCTGTCCCAACAGTAACCCAAACCCTAATTAGTGACATTCGGTCCTCTCTGTCCTTGAGGTAGCCGCTTCCCGTCACACCACAGCTCTCTGCAGTCTTCCATGCTTCCCAACATTGATCATGGGTACTATGCACCACTTCACTCTTTTGTCCTTCGTCTTCAATGCTTGAGCCTCATTGCTCCTTCTTCTTTATGAGGGTCGCTGAGCCCTCCTGTCTTTCGCCGCTGCCTTCAATGCAGTGGGTGAGCTCTCCCTTCTCAACTGCTCAGGTACCGTTGCCTTTCTTTGAATTTCGTATCTCAAAAATTCATGGTTTCCGGCTCTGCTCTGCAGCTGGAACCGTGCTACGACATCGTAGCTCTGTCTTATCCTCTTTCCGCCAAAACTTATCTCTCCGCCAAAACTAGCAGCTTCTTCTGTAGCTGCGGGACCCTACTCCAACAATGACCAGATGGATTTCCTCATCATCGATGAAGGGAAAGAGGTGATGAGATCATGGGTTTAGATACGAAGCAGATGCTGTTGAGCATTCACATGAACTTGGTTCAATTGACACAGAGAGTAACCATGGAACAATTCGAGGAATTTCTTGAGGCCATGCAGTGCCTGGTGGTTGGAGTACCACGAGCATGGGTTCGATTGTTTTGCCAACTAGCTAGAGCCGTGGTGTGCTACCATGATTAGCACCCTCCTCCACCTTAGGCTTAAAGAACTGGGTGTATATTTTTTGTATGACCGTGTAGTATAATTTGGAGGCTCGGAAGCCCCAATTTTGTATATGACACTTATGTATTATGACGTGGACTTAATGAAAAATATTTATGATGATCGATTATTATTCTATTTACATGTGTAAAATGTGTTTGTGATATGCTTATGGTCTGTGAAACAAATGCCAATCTAACACATAGTAAGCATATGCATCAACAACTTGATTCAAATTTATTGGAACATGAATGTATGTTATACTCTCAAATTGTTGTTCTAGCAATCTAACATGTAAGAATATTTGTAATAATGTCTGATCCCTAATACGATACAAGCCATTAAGTTGTGAAACCACTAACTGTGATCAAGACATACCTCAAGAGAATGAACACCATGTGAAATGGCATCACACAATAACTCAATAACGACACTATATTTAGCAACATTGCTTGATGAAGGCTATAAACATACGCCTCCTAAAGACAATACTTGATTCATAGGAGTATAGATCACCCAAGCAGCCGAAGCTGAGTTTTGAGTGTGGCAGCTAGCACCATCAGCAAATACGATGTAAATAGAAGAATCCATCGACATCTACCATAACAAATGAAAGCTAATCAACAAACTCGATCACCCTAAGAAAACCTAACTATGCAATGCAAAACTATACAATAATATACAAAAATCAGCCCTTGCTGAAGATCATGCATAGTATTTTTTGAGATAGATCCCATTACTAGGCTCCTCCAAGGTTTTTCCTTCATAATAAACCATCTCATAGGAACATTTCTCTAAAACACACTTAACCACGTGAGGACCATGCCACATGGGATTAAACTTTCCTTCCCCCAAGGGTTCCTTAGCTTGATCCCATAAAAGGACCAAGTCACCTTCGTTAAACCTCCTAGGACATACATACTTATCATACTGGACCTTAACACAACACTTGTCAACCTCTAGAGACACTAAGGCATCTCGACGCTGCTCATCAAGCTGCTCTAAGTGGACCAAATGCTCTTCCAACGCAGAAGTCTCTGGTCAAAGCTCACTAGCTAGATTCAAAGAATGGATTTCACATTCAACCAGTAATGCCGACTCCACCCCATGCACAAGATGATAGGGAGAAAAACCGGTGGCAGTCTTGACCACGGTTCTATAGGCTCACAAAGTAGGATACAACATAATATGCCAATTATTCTTGCTCTGTGCGATGGTTTGTTGGGGATGTACTTAAGTGACTTGTTCACTGCTTCAACTTGTCCATTCACTTGAGGGTAATAAGAAGAGGAGTGCTCTTGCTTATATCCTAACTTGGAATCCAACTCTTCCATCATTTTGTTCTAAAAGTGTCTACCATGGTCAGTGAAAAGCTCTCTCAGAATGGCAATTCTGGTGATAATCTGGTTAAATACGAAATGCACAACTATCTCACCGTCGGATTTTACTGTCAACATAGAATCTTCCCATTTCTTGAAGTAATCGACAGCCACAATAATATGATGGTTCCCCCCAGCCGAAGCTAGGTTGCAATCCATAAAATCAATCCCCCACTTGGTGAAAAGATCGGCGATGACAATAGGATGCAAAGGGGTGGGACGCGAGCGCATATTACATGTAAACACCTAGAAAGGGTGGCACTTTTTGACTGCATTAACGCAATCCTTAAAGGTGGACGACCAAAAATAGCCCACTCTTGAGATTTTTTAGGCTGTAGAAAACCCAGATAAATGACCACCACACACCCCTCTGTGGAAATCATTAAGCACAACCTCAGTCTCATCATGATTTAAACAACGACGTAAAATGGAGTCCACCCCATGGCTGTAAAAAGTATCATCCATTATGAGGTAGTTCTTTGCTATGTGACATAGTCATCGTCGCTCATCCCGTGAGAGATGAGTAGGGACCTTCAATGTTTGCAAATACATAATAATATCCCCATACCGAGGATCCACATTTGAGATGAGTAATATATGCGTATCGACAAAAGAATGCTCATAAACCTCCTCTTCCTCCAAATTTGGGAAATCTGATATGAGCTCAACAAAGATTAACGATTTCTTTGATTTCACTGAAACAAACTTGAGATGAAACTATTGCAAAATCACAATCCATTTATTATATTTTCCCCCAATCATCCTTCTAGTGAGGATGAACTGAAATGGACTGATGTGAGCTACAGCCAAAGTTTCACGAAGGAGAATGTAATGTCTCAAACGTTGAACCACATGAACGGTGGCTAAGGCTAGCTTGTCCACATGGGAATAATGAAGCTCCACATCAATAAGGTTTTGGCTCAAATAATATATGACATGCTCATGGATCTCCTCATCCTCTTAAACCAAAACCATACCAACTGTCTCCTGATACGCAGCCACATAAATAAAAAATTCATGGCTATAGGCTGGTGGACTAAGAACGGGGGGCATTGCTAAGGATTTCTTAAGATCATCGAAAGACTCCTGGGCTCACTCATCCTAGTAAAAAGGGGTTTCCTTCTTCAACAAATGCATGAAGCCTTTAGTCAAGTTGGAAAAATTGACCATGAACCTTCGCAGGAAGTTCGCCATACCTTGTAAATATTGAAGGTGTCGAATGTTACAATGGGGAGACAATTGAAGTATTGCCTCAACCTTCAAGGGATCGACTCTAATACCCTCCTTGGATATTATTAATCCTAGTAAATGACCAACTTTTATGCAAAAGATGCACTTATGAGGATTTAAATGAACTTGATGATGGCATCTTTCGAACACTAATCACAAATGGTAAGGATGACACACTCTCAAATGAGAATGAGCAGCGAGATCAACCAAATATACTTCAATAATCATTTTAAGATCATGAAATATTAAGGTCATGACCCGCTGAAACATAGCTTCGGTGTTTATAAGGCCAAAGGGCATCTTCCGATATGTAAAATTTCCCCAAGGACAAATAAATGCGGTCTTGTGTTCATACTCAGGTTTAATTTGTATCTGACTATATCTAGAAAATCCATCCATAAAAGAAAATACCTCACTTCCTGCACACTCATCCAAAATTTGATCAATAAATGGTGTAGGGAAATTATATTTAGGATAGACTCGATTTAAATCATAGAAGTCAATGCATATTCGGATCACTCCCTGCTTCTTATCCACTGAAATAGGATTTGAAACCCACTTTGTCAAGGGAATGGGATAGATAAAACCAACTTTGAGCAGTTTCTCTATATCATCTTTAATGGTGGGTGCTTTCCTAGGATTCACGACATGCAAACGTTGTCGAACTAGTTTTGCATCCGGATAGGTCTTGATTTCATGTTTGAAAATACAAGGGTCTATACCTGGCATTTCTTCATATGAGCAAGCGAAAATATCATGAAACTCCTTAAACAGCTTGGTATACTCTTTAATCTCATCAAGGAAACAATTTGCCCCAATTTAGAAATTCTCAATCTTACCAAGATCACGCGAAATGTTAATAGGAATCGTTGGTGATAGGTTAGCCATGTTTCCTTCAGCCATCTAACCAAGAGAGCTTATTGGGACCATGGGGCTACCAATTTTCTCGCTTAAAATCACCCTAAAGTCATCACACTCTAAATGATCAAGGTTAGGAAGGAAATATGATCTATGGTGCAACTATTCCCAAGGTTGTTCAATCCGAGACATGGCCTCAATAATAGCTTCATCTGACAAAAAACATCATCAAGGTAGTCATGAGAGAGTGTTAGATTCTTATCATTTAAGCAATATGATCTTAGGATCTTATTTGAGAGAATAACATGCACAACAATAATCACAAGAGACAAAAGACACAAATAATTTTTCTCGGTAAAACCATAAAGGAGAAAACCCTGCAACTTACTCAGAGATAGAATGAGCACCAATAGTAAAAGTAAAACCCGAAAACATAAAGATGATCTTCAACAACTTATGTCTCTCTCACTTGTGCCAGGACTTCCTCTCTCACTCATGCACCCCAGTTGAGTGAGTGCGTTTGCTAAATAGAGAGGCTCACTCTCTATTTATACTCTTTCGTTCACTTAATATTTGACTCAATTATGTAGGATCGAGTAATCCTAACTCAGTTATGTAGGCTTGAGTAACCCCAACTAGGGTACTAATGACCCGAATTACAATGGAGGGGACTTCCTCATGAATTTTAGTAATTCTCCCGATAGGAACATTAGGGTACAAAGAAATACAAGTGATTCTCCTGATAGGAGCATCGAGGATCAATGAAATATAATATGTACAAGTGAATACATTTTGAAATTACAAATACATCAACACTTCCTCTTAACTAGGAAGGTTTTCTCTCGACACAATTCATTAGTACAAGTATTATTCTCTGGATCATCATCAAAGATGGATCATCACTAGATCATCATCAAAGCTGGATAATCACTGGATCAACATCAAAGCTGGATCATCACTACTCCGCTATCTTGATCAATTGGTGTTATCTCTGAATTCTACTTGTCATAGGAATTTCTATGGAGCCAACCCTTTTTCATGATGGTTGTAGGCCTAGCCTCCATGTAGGTCTTCATCTTCTTCAACACTTATATCTAACCATGGGAGGAACACATCCCACAACCATGTCATAAAGGCCTTCCCAACACTCACATCTGGCCATGGGAGGAACACATCCCACAACCATGTCAGAAAGGCCCAGCACTCACATCTGACCATGGGAGGAACACATCCCGCAACCATGTCAGAATGGCCCAACACTTATATCTAACCATGGGAGGAACACATCTTGCAACCATGGTGAAAAGGCTCAGCACTTATATTCGACTATGGGAGGAACACATCATGCAACCATGTTGAAAAGGCTCAACAATTATATCCAACCATGGGAGGAACACTTCCCACAACTATGTTGGAAAGGCTCAACACTTATATCTAACTATCGAAGGAACACATCCCACAACCATGTCAAAATGGCCCATCACTTATATCTTACCATGGGAGGAACACATCTCACAACCATTTCAGAAGGGCTTTGCACTTACATCTGACCATGGGAGGAACACATCCCGCAACCATGTCAGAAGGGCTCTGCACTTACATCTGACCATGGGAGGAACACATCCCGCAACCATGTTAGAAGGGATCTGCACTTACATATGACCATGGGAGGAACACATCCCAAAACCATGTTATAAGGGCTCTGCAGTTACATTTGACCATGGGAGGAACACATCCTACCACCATGTTAGAAAGGCTCACGGACTCATCACTTCCTCTTGGAAGGAACCTCAATCTGTAGAACACCAAGCTTCTCCCTGAAGTAATCAAACTTCACTCAGGCTAATGGCTTGGTCAACACATTAGCTATCTGCTCGTTCGTCGCAACATACTAGAGCTTCACTGCTCCTCTCTGCACCATATCCATGATATAGTGATATTTGATCTCAATATGCTTCGACTTGTCATGGAACACTGGGTTCTCTAACAAATTCACATAACTCTTGTTGTCGCAATATATACATGTAGAATCCAACTAGAGATCAAACAAATCATATAGTAGCTTCCTTAGCCACACTGCCTCACAACTAGCTGAAAAAGATATGACATACTCTGCTTCAACTGTAATCAGTGTCACGCAGGATTTATTCCTACTAAACCAAGAGATCATCCCTGATCCCATACTAAAGCAGCACCCCAAAGTGCTCTTCCTACCAATGACACTTCCTACCAAATCTGAATCAACATAACCCTCTAGGTTAATCTTCTGATTCGCCTCATACTTGAGTCCATAATCAACTGTACCCTTTAGGTACCTCAGAATATGATTTGCAGCAATCAGTTGAATATGTCTCGAATATGTCAGGAACTACTCAATGTGTTCATAGTAAAGAAAATATATAGTGTCATATTCATCAGGTACATCAAGGAACAAATCATCTGACGATACATCGTAGCATCAACTGACTATGGTGAATCAACACTCAATAGCTCCAGGTTCAATTCCATAGGTGTGGTCATGGCCTTGCATTCCATCATCTCAAACCTCTTCAGGATCTCCACTGCATACTTCCCTTATCCAAGGAATATTCCATCCGCACTCTACCACACCTCCACGCCTAGAAAGTAGTGCATCATACCCAAGTCCTTTATATAGAACTTGACTACAAGTTTCCTCTTTGCATCTCTAATGAGTTCCTCTTTCATTTTCAGGAATAATTCATCAACATATAATAGGAGCATAACTGGTCTTTCGCCTTCAACCTTGAAGCAAAAATTGGAATCTGCTTTACTCTCAGTAAAGCCTAGAGTCATCAATAATATGTCCATCATGTCGTACCATCTTGAACCTCAGGATTAGTCACTCCTTCTGAAGTGGAGCATCATTCTCCCTCTTCCTTTTGTACTCTATGCATTGACACATTATGTACTGGAGTGATAAGTAGCTTCCTCTACTACTAATATTCTATGTATCCATCTAGGGTCACTGGATACCAAGATCCTCTATCTTGAAAACATTCTCCTTGCACCCATCTGTGAACTTGTCATCCTCTATAGGATTTCATATTAAACCTTATAGCAAAGGTTAAGATCTTCATCACTCTAATTTATCTTCAAGCTCCTCATGTATGTGTTATCCCATGGGTGTGTTCTGAGCTAGTACAAGGCCTTATTTCATTTGCACACATGATTCTTCCTATCATGTGTCTTTCTAGTGGCTGCAAATGTCTCTTCGTAGTCTATGCCTTCTTTCCATGAGAAGCCTCGTGCTACAAATCTTTCCTTGTATCCCATGATGTTTCCATCTACTACATGATGGAACTACAAACTTCCCTTCAGATATCGATACTGTATCATTCCTTTTGAACTGGTATTCTCATTCCCTTTCTTCTTGGCTACTTCTTCATAGATGGAAGGTTCTGGATCAATGATCTCTCTCAATAGTGTCACATAACTGCATTCATCATATTATTCTTCATTCTTGGATTATTTCTTGAACTGTCATCACTTGTTCTTCGGAACAAGTCTCTTCCTTATTTTCTTGTAGGTGATTGTACGTGATTTTCCTACAACTCAAATGCATTAGTTGTATGGTTAGGAACATTTCATAAAGCATATTCATAATGGAAAATTATTATGCATAAATATATGATCATGCAACTATTTTATCCAATACAACATTCATCCATATCTCACGGAAACTTTCTAGATGCCTTCCATCTCTACCATGACATCATTGAGATTGTGCACTAATCCAATATGTTAGCAAATAGGTTTCATTCTATATAAGTAGCAATGGAGAGTTGTATAGCACCATGAGCTACTTACCCATCACATGCATATTAGTAGTATACTGTCATTAATGCAAACATTCTGTCATGCATAACACATCAACTGAATATAAACAAATGCATAACAAAACAATATCATGAAATGACAATTAAATACTTATATTTATTTGTTTCATGGGTAGACTCCTTCTTGAGCCTTCAGCTTCATCATATTCTTCATTCATAGCAACATCATTTCTTATCCAAATGCTAATATGGATAAGAGGTTCTTCAAGAGTTGAGTCCTTCGTATTCCTCATTGCTTGAGGGATCTTCTTTGATTCATCAGAGCTTGATCTTCAGTTGCTCCCATATTCTCTTTCTCTCATTATGAACCGAGCTTCATCTTGTGTCTGCTCTTCCCAGAGTTTTCTGAAGGTAATCACTTCCTTCTGGAGCACAGTCCTCGAATGAATGAATCCCTTGATCCCGGTGTTAGATTTTTATCTTTTAAGCAATATGATCTTAGGATATTACCTAAGAGAATAAAATGCATAGCAATAAACACAAGAGGCAAGAGACACAAAGAATTTTCCTTAGGGAAACCATAAAGGATAAAACCTTGCAACTTCCTCAAAGATAGGATGAGCACCAATGGCAGCAATAAAACCCAGAAACAGAAAAGATGATCTCCAACATCTTGTTCTCTATCTCTCACTTGAGAGAGATTCTTCTCTCTCACTCATGCGCCCCAATGAGTGAGTGTGTGTCTGATAAATAGAGAGGCTCACTCTCTATTTATATTATTTCATTCACTTAATGTCCACTTCAACATGTCGGCCCCACTTAAAAATTACTTACTAGGGATGACATCTCTAGGAGAGTATAATAACCCTAGTTCCCCAAAACTGTGGGGACTTTTCCCTCTGATCAACAAGGAGGGTTAACCTTGACACAATTGTGGGGACTATTGCCACGAATTACAATGGAGGGTTAACCTCAATGACTTTACATGACTTTTTTACATTATTTAATCTCCCGAATGAAATATCGGGGCATGTCATGACTCAATTACATTACATATACTTCCTAGAATAAACATCGGGGTACAATACATAAAATATACAAGTGAATACATTCTAATGTTACAAATACATCAACACTCCCTCTTAACTAGGAAGGTATTCTCTTGACACAATTCATTAGCACAAGTCTTCTTCTTTGGATCATAATCAAAGCTGGATCATCATTGGATCATCATCAAAGCTGGATCATCACTGGATCATCATCAAAACTAGATCACCATCAAAACTAGATCATCATCGAAACTGGATCATCACTGGATCAACATCAAATATGGATCATCAGTGGATCATCATCAAAGTTGGATCATCAATTGATCTTCATCATCACTACTTTCACTATCTCGATCAAAGGTGCTATCTCTCCATTATTATCGTCATAGGAAGTTCTACAGAGCCAACCCTTTTTCATGTTGGTTGTAGGCCTAGCCTTCATATAGGTCTTCTTCAGTGCTTATATCTGACCCTAAGTTAGAATGGATCGCCCAGCACTTACATCTGACCATGGGAGGAACACATCCAAAAACCATGTCAGAAAGGCATGCCCAACACTCACATTTGACCATGGGAGGAACACATCCACCACCATGTCAGAAAGGCCCAGCACTCACATCCACTAGCATGATAGGACACACCATCTATAATCCAAGGAAAGGCTCAGCACTTACATCTACTGAAATATCAGGACACACCATCTACTATCCAGAGAAAGGAACATCACTTATATCCTCTGGCATAGTAGGACATACCATCTACTATCCAAGGAAGGGCTCAACACTTATTTCTACTGGCATGGTAGGACACACCATCTACCATCCAAAGAAAGGATCTGCACTTACATCTGTCGGCATGATAGGACACACCATCTATCATTTGGGGAAAGGATTTTCACTTACATCCATTGGCATGATAGGACACACTATATATCATTTAGGGATAGGCTCTGCACTTAAATATTATCATGTGGGACCCAATCCCACAGTCATATTAGAATGGCTCTGCACTTACATCTGATCATGTGGGAGCCAATCCCACAGTCATATCAGAATGGCTCTACACTTACATCTGATCATGTGGGAACCAATCCAACAGTCATATTAGAATGGATCTCAGCTCTAGGATGAGGATTCCTGGTAACTGACCAAGTGCCTCCATTCTCCCAGAGAATGGCCTCTCAGCACTAAGCTAAGTATTCCTGGTAACTGACCAGGTGCCTCCATTCTCATAGAGAATGGACTCTCAGCACTAAGCTGAGTATTCCTGGTAACTGACTAGGTGCCTCCATTCTCCTAGAGAATGGCCTTCAACACTTATATCTGATCATGTGGGAACACATCCCTCAATCACATCAGAATGGATCTGCACTGATCATGTGGTAATACAACCCACAATCATATCAGAGCATCTATGCACTTACATCTGACCATGTGAAGCTCAGGCTTCCACCATTTCAGAAGGGACACAACACTTATATATGACCATGGAAGGAACCAATCCTCTCACCATGTTAGAAGGGCTCACAGACTCATCACTTCCCCTTGGAAGGAACCTTGATCTAGAGAACACCAAGCTTCTCCTTGAAGTACTCAAACTTCACTCTGGCCAATGGCTTGGTCAACACATCAGCTATCTGCTCATCCGTGCAACATACTGGAGATTCACTATTCCTCTTTGCACCATATCCATGATATAGTGATATTTGATATCGATATGCTTCGACTTGTCATGGAACACTGAGTTCTCAGACAAGTTCACACAACTCTAGTTGTCGCAATATATACAAGTAGCATCCAACTGGAGATCAAACAAATAAGATAGTAGATTTCTAATCCACACTACCTCATAGCTAGCTGAACAATCTTGGAAAAAATTTGGTTCAGCTATACTCAGTGCCACACAGTACTGCTTCCTGCTAAACCAAGAGATCACACCTGATCCCATACTGAAGTAACACCCTGAAGTGCTCTTCCTATTGATGGAACTGCCTACCCAATTTGAATCAACATAACCTTCCAGGTTAATCTTTTGATCCACCTCATACTTAAGCCCATAATCAACTATACCCTTCAGGTACCTGAATGCATTCTTTGCAATCATCAGGTGAACATGTCTCAATGTGTTCACATCAAAGAAAATATTTGGTCTTGTATTCGTCAGGTAAATCAAGGAACAAATCATCTGACCATACATCGTGGCATAAACCGTCTCTGATGAAGCGTCACTAAATAGCTTCAGGTTCGATTCCATAGGTGTGGTCATGGCCTTGCAGTCCATAATCTTGAACCTATTCAGGATCTATACTGCATACTTCCCTTGTCCCAGGGAGATTCCATCTGCATTCTACCACACCTCCATGCTTAGAAAGTAGTGCATCCTATCCAAGTCCTTCATCTCAAACTCAGCAGCAAGTCTACTTCTTAAAAATTTAATGATTTCCTCTTTTCTATCAGGAACAAGTCATCGACATATAACAGGAGCATGACTGGTCTTCCACCTTCAACCTTGAAGAAAAGGTTGGAATCTTCTTTACTCTCAATAAATCCTAGAGCCATCAATAAGTTGTCCATCCTGTCGTACCATGTCGAACCTCAAGATATTCTATAGTCACTCCCTATGAAGTGGAGCATCATTATCCCTCTACCTTTCCTACTCTATGCACTGAAAGATTCTATACTAGAGTGACAAGTGGCTTCCTCTGCTACTAATATTCTATGTATCCATCTAGGGTCACTGGATACCAAGATCCTCTATCTTGAACCTTTTCAAAAGTTCTTCTCGCAACCATCTGTGAGCTTGTCATCTTCTTCAATATCCTCATGTATGTATTATCCCATGGGTTTCTTCTAAGCTCGTACAAGGTCTTCTTTAATTTGCACACATGAGTCTTCCTGTCATGTGCCTCAACTTCTGGTGGCTACAAATGTCTCTTCATAGTCTATGCCTTCTTTCAGTGAGAAGCCTTGTGCTATGAATCCTGCCTTGTATCCCACGATGTTTCCAGCTACTGCATGATGGAACTATGAACTTCCCTTCAGGTCTTGATACTGCATCCTAGACATCATTCTTCATTTTGGATTATTAGAGTGAATCTTGAACTATCGTCACTTGTTCTTCGGAACAAGTCTCATCCTTCTTTTCTTCTAGGAAATTGTATGCGATCTTTCCTACAAGTCAAATGTACCAGTTGTATGATTAGAAACATTTCATAATGCATATTCATAATGGTAAATTCTTATGCATAAAGACATAATCATGCAACTATTTTAGCCAATACAACATTCATCCATATCTCACAGAAACTTTCTAAATGCCTTCCATCTCTACCAGGACAACATTGAGATTGTGCACTAATCCAATATGTCAGCAAAGAGGTTTCATTCTAAATAAGTAGAAATGGAGATTTGTATAGCACCATGAGCTACTTACCCATGACATGCATATTAGTAGTATACTATCATTAATTCAAACATTGTATCATGCATAACACATCAATTGAATATAAACAAGTGCATAACAAACCAACATCATGAAATGACAATTGAATACTTATCTTTATTTGTTTCATGGGTAGACTCCTTCTTTCAGCTTCATCATCTTCTTCATTCATAACAACATCATATATTATCTAAATGCTCAAGATGGATAAGAGGCTCTTCAATAATTGATTTCTTCATATTCCTCATCACTTGAGGTATCTTCTTAGATGGTGAGAGCTTGATCTTCAATTGCTCCCATCTTCTCTTCTCTTATTACGAGTTGAGCTTCTTGTTCTTCCCAGATTCTACTGAAAGTAATCACTTCCTTCTGGAACACATTCCAAAAATGAATGAATCCATGATCCTAGGAGGCCATTCAAGGTAACTTCTACATTCTCCACTTGTTCTTCTACTGCTTCAGGTTGTTCTTTTATTTGAGAGACCCTTGTAAAGTATGACTGCATGGTCTCTTCATTCTGGATCTTTACATTCTTCAACTATTTTCTCAAAGTCATCTTCTAATTTATGTTCTTCCCTTCAAATATCTTCATCAAGGAATAAAAAATATCTTTCGGTGTCTTTAGGGAAGACACTTGTGGTATAAGTGATCCTTGATTGAATTAGCAATGATATTCTTGGCCTTGATGAAGTTCTTCTTTTGTAAGGTTTTTAGCCTCATCTCCCTCTCGAACTGGAACCTCTCTACTTATGTAGGTGTCCAATTCATTTCCTTCAAAAACTAGTGAGATCCTATACTTCCATGCTTTGGATTTGTCATCCTCACCAAGCTTGTCATCAAGTTGGTGTGATTAGTCATCTTGAAATGAGAACCTCAACTGTAAATAGCAAAAGATTAGATCTTACCGATTTGAGGTGTCCATCCTGGTTCCGGAGCTGGCTGATCTAGGGTTTGTCAGAGAAGCTCTAATTTTCAAAACTTGGAATATTTCAGATATGATTGGATAGAAATATATAACTATTTAAGGTGAGCTGTCTAATGTACTCATTTTCTGAAAAAAGTGAAGGGAAGCTCCCGGAATGGGAAGCCCTAGTTTACCAATTTCTTCTGCAGTAATTTCTGTTACTATTTCTATGGTATCTCTGAATTTACTACTCCTCGGTATCTTAAATTTTGTACTAAGGTAGCCTCATCTGTCCTTGTTCCAAAACCATAGGTTTCATCATATTTGGTTTCACCAATTGGGACTTGTGAGCGTTTTCCCAAGGTGACCGTTTTCAGGATTGTTCATCATAGTGAAGTTGTATGAACTGCCACATGTCACTGTTTCATCTTCCAAGTCTGAAAATTTTACCACCAGAATTGAAGTCTGTGCCATTTCTGGAACATCTTGATAAATTTCATTGGGATCTTCGTATCCCGAGATATAGCAATTCTCCCCAGGTGTCCTATTTGGGGAGGAATCCTGGGAGAGGCTAGAATCCTAACTTGGAGGAATCATATATCCTAGAATATAGTGAATTTGAGCCTGAAACTTTGACACAATGTACAACAGGAATTTAGCTTCGACCTGTGAAAGTTTTGGTGCTTGATCCTTCTACAACCTCACGATATAGCGAATCTACTAAAACTATCAATTTCAGTATTTTAGGGTTTTTTAGGCACGAGGTCAAACTAGGGTTTGACTTTTCAGGAGTTTCAGCCAACCAAAAATCTCAAAGCAGGTCTCTAAAATTCCATTTTGATGAGGAGAGAAATCCTATTCTGGGATCACTCAAAAATTCCTCTTTTGTAAAAAGCCCCAATTTCCCGCACCAAAAACTGAAAATGCCCGCAATCAAATTCTTCTTCGACAGAAAGATGCACCCTTCAATGGAGAGTTATCCTAGCCTTCTTTTGCTGATGGATTATGGAGAGAGACCCAAAAAGTAAGAAGCCCTAGCTTTTGCAGCTGCACAGTGTCTTCTTCTCAAGTTAGTTTTGATACCATGTTAGATTTTTATCTTTTAAGAAATATGATCTTAGGATCTTATCTGAGAGAATAACATGCACAACAACAAACACAAGATACAAGAGACACAAATAATTTTCCTTGGGAAAACCATAAGGGAGAAAACCCCACAACTTCGTTAGAGATAGAATGAGCACCAATGGTAGTATTAAAACCCAAAAATAGAAAATATGATCTCCAACAACTTGTTCTCTCTCTCTCACTTGAGAGAGATTCTTCTCTCTCACTCACATGCTCCAATGAGTGAGTGAGTGGGTGATAAATAGAGAGGCTCACTCTCTAGTTATATTATTTCATTCACTTAACATCCACTTCAACATGTTGACCCCACTTAACAATTACTTAATAGGGCCGACATCTCTAGGAGAGTCTAATAACCCTGGTGCCCCACAACTGTGGGAACTTTTCCCTCCGATCAACAAGGAGGGTTAACCTTGACAAAATTGTGGGGACTATTTCCCCGACTTACAATGGAGGGTTAAACTCAATGACTTTACATGACTTGTTTACATTATTGAATCTCCTGATTAGAACATCAGGGCATGACATGACTCAATTACATTACAGATACTTCCCGGAATAAACATCGGGGTACAATACACAAAATATACAAGTGAATACATTCCAATTTTACAAATACATCAACACCTGGGAGACCATTCAAGTTGATTATCACAATTTCTGCATTCTCTACTTGTCCATCCACTGCTTCAAGTTGTTCTTTGATTTGAGAGACCCTTGTAAAGTATGACTGTATGGTCTCTGCATTCTAGATCTTTACATTCTTCAATTGGTTTCTCAAAATCATCTTCCAGTTTATGTTCTTCCCTTTAAATAGTTTGGAAAAGGAATCAAACATCTCTTTAGGTGTCTTTAGAAAATACACTTGTGGTATAAGGTGATCCTTGATTGAATAAACAATTATCCTCTTGACCAATTTCTTCCTGTGTAAGGCTTTAGCCTCATCTTCCTTTGGAAATGGAACCTCTCCACTTATGTAGGTGTCCAATTCATTTTCTTCAAGAACCAGTGAAAACTTATACTTCCATGCTTGGAAGTTTTCAGCTCCACCAAGCTTGTCATTAATATGGTGTGATAGGTCATTTTGAAATAAGGACCTCAAATGTAAATAACAAAAGAATAGATCTTACCAATTTGAGGTGTCTGTCCTGGTTCCTGATCTGGTTGATCTAGGGTTTGTTAGAGAAACCCTAATTTTAAAAACTTGGAATTTCAAAACTATTATTGGATAGAAATATATACCTCTTCAAGGTGAGCTATATAATGTACTCCTTTTCTGAAAACAGTGGAGGGAATCTCCTGGAACAACAAGCCCTAGTTTTCCGATTTCTTTTGCAAAAATTCCTGATACTATTTTTGTGGTATCTCCGAAAGTATAAGTCCCTTATGTATGAAATTTTATAATGAGGTAGCGTCATATATCTTGCTTCCAAAACCATAGGTTTTATCATAATTGGTTTCACGAATTAAGACTTATGATATTTTTCCCTCGGTGACTTAATTCAAGATTGTTCGAAATTGCAAACTTGTACGGACTGTCATCTGTCACTGTTACACCTTTGGGGTTTGAAATTAATACCATAGAAATTAAACTCTATGCCCTATCTGCAAAATCTTATGAAATTGCATTTTGACCTTCGTAGCCTGAGATATAACAATTCTACCTAGGTGTCCTGTTTAGGGATCAATCCTAGAAGAGGCTAGAAACATGATTTTGAGGAATCATATCTCCCTGAATACAACGAATCTGAGGCGAAAATTTTTACACAGGGTACATTAGGATTTTTTCTTCATCTTTTGAAAATTTGGGCACCTGAGACTTCCTCAATCCTAAGATATAGAAAATGTACCAAAAATACCATTTTTAGTATTTTAGGGTTTTCCAGGCCCGGGGTCAAACTAGGGTTTGAATTTCTCGAAGTTTCACTCAACCAAAAACTTTGAACTTGGTCTCTAAAATTAAATTTTTATGAGGAGATAAATCCTATTCTAGGTTCACTCAAAAATTATTCTTTGGTAAAAATCCCTAATTTCTCACACCAAAAACTAAAAATGCCCGGAAACAAATTCTGCTTCGACAAAAAGATGCGCCCTTCAATGGAGAGTCAACCTAGCCTCCTTTTGCTGATGGATTGTGGAGAGAGACCCAAAAATTAAGAATCCATAGCTTCTACAGCTACATAGTGTCTTCTTCTTAGGTTAGCTCTGATACCATGTTATATTTTTATCATTTAAGCAATATGATCTTAGGATCTTATTTGAGAGAATAACATGCATAACAATAATAAAAAGAGACAAGAGACACAAAGAATTTTCCTCGGGGAAACCATAAAGGAGAAAAACCCTCAACTTCCTTAGAGATATAATGAGAACCAATAGCAAAAGTAAAACCCAAAAACATAAAGATGATCTCTGACTGCTAATGTCTCTCTCACTTGTGCCAACACTTCCTCTGTCACTCATGCACCCCAGTTGAATGAGTGTGTGTGATAAATAGAGAGGCTCATTCTCTATTTATACTCTTTCATTAACTTAATATTTGACTCAATTATGTAGGATCGAGTAACAAAAACTAGGGTACTAATGACCTGACTTACAATGGAGGGGACTTCCTCATGAATTTTATTAATTCTCTCGATAGGAACATCGAGGTACAAATAAATACAAGTGGTTCTCTCGATAGGAGCATCGAGGACCAATTAAATATAATATATACAACTGATTACATTCCAAAGTTAAAAATACATCAATAGAGTGAGATGACTCTACTTCCCATGCAGGAATCACATAAGGGTCATCCTCCTCCATCCGCGAAGAGGAAGGACTAGGCTCTACAACATGATCAAGATTCGCTTGATACACCACCATTGTTGTAGGAAACGACATGTCTTTCTTGATAGGCATACTCGAAGTACTCGATGAAGGAATAATCCAAGGATCTTCCATATGAGTAGTGTGAAAGGATACTGAATTTGACGAGGACGAAGCCCCACCAAGACTAGACCCAATCATAAGAACGTGTGCAGGACAACTAAAGGTTCCCATGAGAGAAGGATACATACCTACACCCACATTCTCAGTTTTCAGGTGAGAATGATTGATAATTTGGATAGAAGCTCCTGATGATGCGTTTACACTCAGATTCTGGAAAGAATTTTGATCAATAGTAACAGTCTTCCCATTAAACAGAAAGAAAACCACTCGGAATAGGGAAGAGGCTACAACTTTCATATTGTACATCCAGTTCCTACCCAGCAAAATATTGTATTCAAGGGGTGCATCAACCACCTCAACTTCGATCGCGATAGTCTTCCCTCCCAATTGGACCTTAAGAGAAGGAAGTATACCGTACAGCTGAAATGACCTTCCATCGAAAGTAGTCAACATGTTGGAAGACTGAGACAATGTGGGAGAAACTAAGCCCTTCCAATAAGACAAAGACATCGCAAAAGTGGCTGAACCTTCATCAATAACAATATGCATGATGGTGTTGTTGAGACACTCTACATGAATCAAAAGAGACATGCAGTAAGGCAAGCGAGGATGGATTCTACAAGTTTCAAATTTGATCATGGAAGAAGAACTATCATCACTAACCCCAAGAGCAGACAACAAGGCATTTCTCTGTGAAGGACAAGTCTGAAGCACTTCTAATGCGGACATCACACAAGGAGTCTGACCTGAATCCTCGACAACTGAATAGTTCTCGGTGGCTCGAGCATTAGGATTGTGCCCCAAGCGCTTCAATAATCCCTTAGGAATGCGAGGCGGAACTTCATATTTATCCGTAGGATTTTCAATTCGCAAAGATCTCCCGGGTGGATTAGGTTATTTTCCAAGGTCTGGTTGTGATGAACCATAATCTTTCGCACGCGTCACAACTTTGGTAGATCTCACCATGTTGATGCAACCATGACCACTAGCATCCTCTGACAGGTTTTGAGTTCCACCAGACGCACAACCAGGATCAACGGTCCTCGAGTTCATATTTTGATTATTATGTAAAGGATTAGTAAACACAACTGCGCTTTGTGCTATGAACTTCAAGGCATCCTCCATATGAGGGAAGAAGTGAGTGAGGTGATCATCCTTACACAAATTACAAGTAAAATTCACCTTACGCTTAGGCTTCTTATCCCCCCCAACATTTTTCATGTTCTTTTCATTATTATTACCATTTTCAATTTTATTCCCACCCTTACGATTATTTTTTCCTTTATTTTTATTCCTTCTAGGCTGCTGGCTGCCTTTCGGGTTTGACGTTTGCACTAAAATTACACTCACCTATTGGGTAGGTTGAGACAAAGCTGTGGCTTGTACCGATGTAGGATGGTTAAGCGATAACTGGATCACTTATTTCGTAACCAAATCGACAGGTTTGGTACTTGTGGAGCCAACAATGCCATCGACATGTGGCCCAGGTTTAATCTTGGGGTTGAAATTGGATCTTGGAGAATTCAGGATAATCTCATACAAGAGTCCAGATTGAGCATAGATCAAATCCAACTCTTGAGCCCTAAAATAGCTTGGTCCTCATTTTGAACTTTGGATGTAGAAACATCCTTTGCGATATAAGATAACAATAATTTGAGGAACCACTCTAGAAGAAATTCTGGTGGTATAAAGGCTTTAATTAATCGTTTTTGTCTACACCACTCTTGAATATGATTCGAAATATGTGTGGCTTTGTCTTGTCGAAAGGTCGACAAGATTTCAGTACTGACTTCGTAATGCACGGATAGATGGAAATGATTAAGAAAAGTCATGGCAAGGTCATCAAACGTAGTATATGTCCTCCCCTGGTAACTCTATATACCATTTTGCCGCAGGACCCATGAGGGTGCGTTGAAATAGCCTCAAATGGATGGAGTCATCGTGTAAGGAATTAGAAGAGCACTAAAGGTGGAAGGTTGTGACATGATCACCAAGATCTTCACTGGCCTTACCTTCGAACTTGGGAATGTCTGAAGGAATCTTGGTAGGGACTGCCGACCATGCCAGATTATGAGACACAGGATCATTTGTCAATATCGAAAAATTAGGTAGGTTCAAGGTAACAAGGAAAGGGATCCTAGGTTGAGATGGTCAATGCCACACTCCCTGATAGGACTTATTCATATAAGGTTGATTTCTATACACACCATGGCCTTGGCCAGTGTGATAATAACCTTCTCCCATATGACCCATGAAGGGCTGCATGGAAGCATTGTTATGCATAGTACCTTGATTATGAGGTGTTACAAAGACATAGTTAGAAGAGTAAGCGGGCTTGTTATCCTCCTAAATGGCACCTCTCCGTCGGAGTGCCGACATTCCTCATGTTGGTACACAAAAGGGCATCTATGGATTGAGGTTTTCCCAGGGTATTCTTGATGAGCTTCTTATAATACATTCCTCCCCCATCCAGATGGTTACTTTGCCATTTTTACTATGTTGATTTGTATTCGCAACTCTTCTTTTATACAACTTGTGAGTCATTCGCGAGTCCCGGTTGATGCAAGTCGCGAATCTATGTATTCGTGGGTTGCCCTTATGATTAGTCGCGAATCATTCGCGGGTTTCTCTACTACATACCCGTGAATGTGCCCCTTAACATTTAAAAATAAAAACACGCACTAATTGGAGATTAGTTAACTCATTTAACTTAATTTCCTTAACTGCTACAACTTCCCCAACCTTCGAGAACTACCTTATTTCACCCATATAAATACAGGCCTTGGGGAGGGTGTTGGGGATACACACTTGGAGAGCAAAGTTATGCTGGTGGATTGTACACAGAAGTCTTTGGAGCAGTGGAACTCAGAATCCTTTGGTCGCAGAGGGGTTCTTGTCTCAGACGTTGGGTTGTAACCTTAACTCTCTCCATTATTGATAATAAAGAGAATCCTTCTTCCATATGTGTTTCATGTGTATTGGTTTGATAAATGTTTATGTTTATGCATCTTATATGTGATTTATCTAACCTGGTTATACATATATGAATCATCTTGTATCTGGGAGATTGGCTCTTGATAGGTGAAAGAGGAGCAACCTTGGAGACTTTGGAGATGAAGTACATCGGAAGAGGACTAGCAAGGATCGACCTTCGTTAATCGAGTAAGTCTTTCTCATCCTCCTATTTCCTTTACCGCACATTGAAGTCAATTGTCTGCAAGTTGATTGAGTATGTTGGTAACCCTAGACCTATGGTTATTTGGTGTATATTCCTGTACAACAGAATTGGCAACTCCGCTGGGGAAGACTAGACTACTGTAGGTTTTTCTGTATATTGACCAGTCTTTGCTTGGAAGTTTGTCTATGATCTTTTGTCCTGGTTTATACTTGCTTCAGTATTCGAAAGTCTTGTTATTTTTCTTGTTTTTAAGAAAAAAGTTTATATCCATTCGTGAGTTTTCCTTCTAGACAGTCGCGAATGCAGGTTCACATTTGCGGGTTGCTATACTGGACAGTAGCGAGTCATTCGCGGGTTCCTCTTATAGACAGTCATGAATACTCCTGGAAGTAGGGATTTTTAAGTTAAAGTTTGATTGTTCTTTGCTTTGGATAATCCCTGTTTTTGAGTGGATTTCCTTATGAATGTTGTGTGGCTTGTTTGAGGGCCTCTGTTTATCACAATTTGTGCTTTTTCGAAAGCCCTTGAATCTTTATGCTTGGATTATTTACTGCTTGCATGCTGAAGTGGTTGGCCTGTTTGGGTTGTGGGCTAATGTGTTTTTGCCCAGATCTATGATCAGGGTCTTGGAATCTATTTTCCAATCTGTCTTCTGACAGTGGCTGGTTGTCATTTGCTTTTATAAGTCTACAATGATTTTTGTCATTGTGTGCACCCAAGATAGGGTTCCTAGCCTTCCTTGTTGGTTGTCTTTTGTTTCAGTCAGCCTGTTTGCTTCAGTCTGTTGCTTTTAGATAGTTTATTTGATTCAAGTTTTCTCAAGTACAATGCATTGTAGTTTTTCTTTTTCTTTTATAAAAGAAAATTAAAAATAATGTATACTTGTTTTTACTGCTTTCTCCCCCTACCTCCTTTTTTGGCTTGACCTGGTTGGACAAGGTACTGAGCAGCCTTTGTTTGTAGGATTAGATTGATACTTGGAACTTCTTGACCTTTGTTTATGTCAGTATTTTTGCTCAGTCTCTTCATTCCAAAGTTGTTGGCTTGTTTATCTTTGTAAGCCTTCTTTTCAAGAGAGGTTGATATCTAACTTTAGGGAAACCTAGGGTTTGTTTTTGGGGTGTAGAGTAGTTGTCTATTTGCTTTGCTTACAATACTTGCTTGCATTAGTTGATAGGATGATTTTTCTTTTGCATTTATAAAAGAAAAAGACAAAAACACATGTTTGCTTCATATGCATGTAGATTATGTTTTGTCTAGATTGCATGGCATATCATTGTTTTTGGAAAAATATAAAAAGAATTTGTTCTTTTGTGGCTTTCAATTTTTCTATTTGAAAAAGAAAAATAAAGAGAATAGTTTTTTCTTTTTGCATTTTATTTCTCTTTGCTTAGTCATTTTGTTTCAGCTTTTGAGTCAAAACACCACATAAGTTTCATGCCATTTACCCTCTGACTAAAAAAAACCCTTAAAATAAACGATATAATTTAAAAATTACTAGTAAGTTTTATTTTATAGGGTCATACACCAACTAGCTCAGGCTAGACTTGTGGATTAGGGAGTTTCAACTCTCCACAAGTGTTAAGATTTCAGACGTAGTTGGCCAATCACTAGGTAAATCCTTGATTTTATCGACTATATCTGGGAATCTCCTCTCAAATGGGACTTAAGCATGAGGCCACATGGAGGCTTGGACAGAGGAGATAACCCTCCGAATCCTTGTCAAAACGTAACTCAGGATTTTTACGCATCTGGGGATTCTATCCTAGACAGAGTTTCGGGCTTAGCTACCCTACCCATACATATGATTCCAGCTTGCGACTGTCCCCCCAGACTATAAATATAGTTAAGGTATCCTTTAGTCTCTTTGACATCTAGGGTTCATACACAGGTACATTGAAAGGTTATTTCTGGTTGACCTTGGACAGGCTTGGAAGGTAACCCCAGTAGAAAGTGTGGGAGGGCGGTGGGTGATTCCTCCTCTTGTACCTAAGAACATCTACAGGGACGCCAAGTAACTGTCTATCAGATTTCTTCTGGAAAGTATATCTTATACCTGTTTGTCTGTTTGGGCTTTAGAAATTTTTTAGTGAGTGCTGTGTGGTTTGTCTATACTTAGTGTGCCTTTAGGTGTGTTCTTTGTAAATTTTGGTTGCCTATCAACCTTAGAATTTGTCTCCTATTTTGAAACTATGGCTAACACCCCTTCGAACACCAACCAAGAGATCCCCATGCTGGGAACTCCTTGTACTATTCCTCTCACGGGGAATGTTGGTGTTCCCTTGATGGCCACCCTGAATCTACCTGGATTCACCCTAGGGATACCGGTGTGGTTGTTTTCCACTCCAACTGTCCTGAATGCTCCTGATGCTTCTCAAGTAAGCTCCTTATATCAAGGGCATCAAAACACTACTTCCCCTTCACCTGTAGTTGATTCCCCTCCTCCTTCTACCTCATGCAGTGAAAGTACTGATACTAGTAACCAGTAGTCTAAAAGGAGTAAAAGAAGGAGTAATAGGAAGAAGGCACATAAGTAAGGGGGCACCCATTCAACCTCTGCAGGTCAAGTTGAAACTCACCACCCAGCCTCTGTGGTTCATGCTGGGGGCACCCATCCAACCTCTGTAGGTCACATTGGATCTAAGCACTCAACCTCTGCAAGTCAAGTTGATCTTCACCATCCAGCCTCTGTTGTTCATGCTGGTGGGATCCTTCCAACCTTTCAAGGTCATGTCGGATCCAGTCACTCAGCCTCTGCAGTGCATACTGAGGGCACATGTTCAACCTCTGTTGTTCAAGTTGAACTTCCCCATCCAACCTCTGCAGGCCATGCTAGATCCATCCACCCAGCCTCTGTTGTTCATTCTGGGGGCACACACTCAACTGCTACAAAGATTGTTGATCCTAACCATTCAACCTCTGTTGTTCATGTTGGTGGTTCCCATCCAACCTCTGCAAGTCATGTTGGATCCAGTCTTTCAGCCTTTGTAAGTCATGCTGGGGGAAGTCTCTCAGCCTCTGTGGTTTATGCTGAAGACAATCCGTCAGCCACTGTGAGTCATGTTGACACTGTTGTAAAGAATACCCGTTAAAAACACAAGCCCAAGTTTCCTTGTAAGCTTTGTGAGGGAGACCACCTTACTTATAAATGCCCTTCTATTGTGGAGGTGCGAAGAGTTTGGATTCATGGTCATCTCATTTTTGAACATTCTGAAGTCTCTCAACAACCAACCTCTCTTAGTGAGGTTGGACCTAGTCACCCGGCCTCTGTTGTTCATGCTGGGGGAAAACTCTCATCCTCTGCAGGTCATGTTGAGAGCAAACAGTCAGCCATTGCTAGTCATGTTGACACAATTGAGAAAACTGGTAGTTCGAAGTGCAAAATTAAGTTCCCTTGTATGCTATGCGAGGGAGATCATCTTACTCACCTGTGCCCTACTATCATGGAGGTGCGAAGAGTGTGGTCCAAGGCTCAAGATTTTCCTTCTCCTGAATAACCTATAGTTTCTCAACAACCTACTCAACCTTTGGTTGATCAAGTGGTCAAACAAATCTCAGATTTGGTCGATCCCACTCTTCTTTTGGAGAGTGATCCTGATGTGATTGAACCAATGTCATCTTTGGTCAATCCCACTCTCCCTTCGGAGAGTGAATTTCATGAAGCGGTTGAATCGATTCCATTATCGATCAATCCCACTCTTCCTTTGGAGAGTGAAGTGTCTACTAGTCACATTTTCTTCACTGCCAGTTCAGAACTTACTGAATAAGGGGGCACTGAACTTGTTTCGGATCAACCCCCACCAAGCTCTCGGATTGCTTCCTTTGATTGGGATAGCCTAGTTGAGCCGTGCCTTCCTTCTAATGCACCTTTCCAAATAAAGGTCAAAGTTGAAACTTACACGATTGCTCATTATATTCTTGATGAAGGAGCCTCAGTTAGTATCTTGTCTGCTCGTGCTTGGCGAGGCATGGGATCTCCTAGCCTTGTGTCGACTGCTAGTCAGTTACTGGCGTTTGATAGAAGAACTTGTATAGCCTTGGGAATTCTTTCCCAAACACCTGTTACTTTGGGTGGGAAGACCATCTTAGTTGACTTCATGGTGATAGAAGACCCCTTGGACTTTAATATGCTCCTCATACGTGATTATGTCTACGCCATGCAAGCTGTGGTGTCAACATTCTTTCGTGTGATGTAATTTAATCACGGCGAAGAAATTGTCACTATCGATCAGTTGGATTTTCTTGATCCGTCTCCTGACCCAACTAGAGACCAGGTCTTTCCTTTATTGATTCCTAGTGTTTCTATAGACACTACCCTGCCACAAGTGAACTATGTGGCCTCTTGTCCTTTGTGTTCAATTGCTACTGAGAAGCAGCCTCTGTTTTCATGCTTACCTTCTCGGGACTTGGTCCCAGCAGTTGATCGAGTGAGTCATCCTATACAGACTATAGAGCATGCTCTCCACTCTATCGATCCATTTGAAAGTTTATATATGTGTCCTATCTCGGATGATCTCCTTCCTACAGATGAAGTCTTCCTAGAGTCTTTGATACAGTCTGACCTTATTTTGGATGTTGGTTCAGTTGTGACTAAGTCTAACCTTGATTTTCCTAGTAAGCCTGAACTTTCTTCTTATGTTGGTCTTGTCAAGTCTCTTGAATTTTCCTTTGAACAACAAATCAGAGATCCTGATGAGTTTGATTTTTCTTATGAATTTTTCAACTCCTGTGATACTGACTTTGTTCCTACAGACTCTACCTCCCTTGTTGATTTTTGCTCTCCTTCTGAGGTTGATCTTATTGATTATAAACCCTCGAGCCTTGGTTCTATAGAATCTTCTTCGGTTGATTTTGCCTTGACTTTACCTTTTGTAGAAGATAGCAAAGTCACATGTGTTTCTACCAAAGTGACCTGCATCGGATCTTTTCTTCTGAATATGATCCTCATGTTGTTGTTTCTTGGAGACAGGATTTGTAGTTGGATTCACAACTATTTATTGGCCTCACCTTGTTTTTCAATTCGTAATTGCATTTGCATGTGCCCTACTCGCACTTATGAGCCTGATGCTGACTTCCACGCTTTTAGCTCGTTGTATAAGCCCTCATCTTTGTTCTCATCGTCGCTAAGCCTTGTATCATTTTGCCTTTGCAACTTGAAACCTTTTACCTTGAGGAGACATTCCCTGAGTGTCCTTATCTTGCCCACTTTCCTTGCATTATGCATAGGTCTGTTCCTTGCGCTTGGAACTAGTTTCGCCTGTCTATGACACTCGTCTCCTCACTTTTAGAGCATTCTTTTTTCTCTTCTTTGAGCTCGTTAAAAAAAGTAAGGAGGCCGCGAGTTGAATTTTCTGGACTCGTTAAATTTTCACGGGAAATATATTGAGTTTCTTTAGGCCCAAGTCTGAATCCTCAAAATAGACTTGACTGCCGATTAAACTTGTCCATTCAAGCTTGTTAAGAATATGTGAATGGGCATCCACATTGGTGGTAGGTTATCTCTTTCTCGGACCATGTGGAATAATACGAGAAAGGATCCCTCTCTTTTATTTTTGAATTGAGAAGAGTATTCTCAGGCATAGGTTTATCACTTTTCCAGACCTGAGGGACTAAACTTACGGAAAAGGAACTCCCGGTATGAGCTTAGTTTTCTCTTTTTCATGCTCTGGACCAAAACATGAAAAAGATTTCGAGTGTACTTTATGTCTTTGTCATGCTCGTTAAAGCCTAAAGAACAAAGAATCGAGTTTATTGTTGTAAGCCCCATTTCTTGTAATCAAATGGATCTTTCCGAGTGATCTTTCCTTCCTTCACACTTGTAAAACTCAGGCTATATGCTGCTTTTAAAGGAGTGTTGGGTAGGTGGTAATTTAACCTTTTTCGGACCTTCCCAACTAAGTACGAAAAATGTGCGCCTTTTCTTCTTCGGAAGTTAAGAGAGTTCTTCTTTGGTTTGTTTTATACTTTTTCGGCCGTAGGAGACTAAATTGTACGAAAAAGGACCCCCCTGGAGTCTTCTTTGGAGTTTTCAGACTCTCTAAACTATGAAAACATCGTCGAGCATGTACTAGTTCGGGCTCGTAAAATCCACGAATCAGTGCTTTATCAAGCATTCTTCTTTCTTTTCTTCGAGCTTGCCAAAAATGAAGATGGTCCCAAGTTTTCTTTCTTGGAATCATTAAACCTTTACAAGAAAGAGGGGAATCAAGCATTATTTTCCCATCTCTTCAATATTGTTAAAAAATGAAGAGGGAACCGAGTTTACTTTCCTGGACTCGTTAAAATTTAACAGGGAAGGTAAGGAAGAAGTTTTCTCTTGTTTTCAGTAATGGCAGCCTGTCATCCTTGAACATAGCACTCTTTGTCTTTCGATATCCATGTTTCAGTGTCTACTTGTGTTCAGCTATCACTTTGAGTTTCTTACTCCTCCTCTTGTCCGTTATACCTGGGGAATCTGATCATGTCTCCTACATGACAGATAAGTCTAGTTGTTCTCTTTATAAGTTATACGCTGCCTTGGGTCATCTCTGTGGTGTGCTCACTATTCAAGGACTCTTCCCAATGTTTGTTCTATAGCCTAATTCCATCACTGTTATATCTATTATCTATTTGTGTTTCCCTTCTTTTGCTCAGTCCCTAGTCACTCTTGTGATCCGTTGGAGGATCTATTGCCTTCCCTATCACAGCATGGTTTTGTTTCAACACTTCCTGATGACGAAGACCTAGAGTTTTGACGATAGTACCTCAGGCTTCACTTTCATCGTTGGTGAATTCCTTTGCTTCAGTTGTTGATTATCATCTATTGATTGGCAAACCGTTGAATCCTTTCCATGTTCGACTTTAGCTTCCCTTATTCACATGGCTTGGATTGTACTGGTTCTTTGGGATCCTTTATGAAGACCTTAGTTCCTCTTATGGACTAAGTTGCGCAAGATTATGTTCAATCAATCTACATAGCTTCCAGATCTTTGAAGACTCATCATTATTTTATATTGTGGCTTCGATCCACCTTTTTAATATACGTGGTTCTATACCCGTATTATATGATGTACTCAAATATTGTAAAGGAGCTAGTGTTCCAGTAAATTGAACATAGCATCCTCAGATGTAATTTTGTATATGACATTACTATGTATTTGTTTCAAGTACTCTCTCTGCTCCGTTGGATTTCTGAGTTCTCCAAAGATGATGTTTATAATGTATTTCAGCCATCGTTTCCCTCTGACCTCACACATTAGGGGGCATCTGTTATCCGCCTAAATGGCACCTCTCTGTCCAAGTGCCGACATTCCTCATGTTGGTACACAAAAGGACATCTATGGATTGAGGTTTTCCCAGGGTACTCTTGATGAGATTCTTATAATACATTCCTCCCCCATCCAGATGGGTACTTTGCCATTTTTACTATGTTGAGTTGTATTCGCGACTCTTCTTTTATACAACTCGTGAGTCATTCGCGAGTCCCGGTTGATGCAAGTCGTGAATCTATGTATTCGGGGGTTGCCCTTATGATTAGTCTCAAATCATTCGCGGGTTTCTCTACTACATACCCACGAATGTGTCCCTTAACATTTAAAAATAAAAGCACGCTCTAATTGGATATTAGTTAACTCATTTAACTTAATTTCCTTAACTACTACAACTTCCCCAACCTTCGAGAACTGCCTTATTTCACCCATATAAATACAGGCCTTGGGGAGGGTGTTGGGGATACACACTTGGAGAGAAAAGTTATGCTGGTGGATTGTATACAGAAGTCTTTGGAGCAGTGGAACTCAGAATCCTTTGGTCACAGAGGATTTCTTGTCTCAAACGTTGGGTTGTAACCTTAACTCTTTCCATTATTGATAATAAAGAGAATCCTTCTTCCATATGTGTTTCATGTGTATTGGTTTGATAAATGTTTATGTTTATGCATCTTATATGTGATTTATCTAACCTGGTTATACATATATGAATCATCTTGTATCTAGGAGATTGGCTCTTGATAGGTGAAAGAGGAGCAACCTTGGAGACTTTGGAGATGAAGTACATCGGAAGAGGACTAGCAAGGATCGACCTTCGTTAATCGAGTAAGTCTTTCTCATCCTCATATTTCCTTTACCGCACTTTGAAGTCAATTGTCTGCAAGTTGATTGAGTATGTTGGTAACCCCAGACCTATGGTTATTTGGTGTATATTCCTGTACAATAGGGCTGTTGATACCCATACCCATATGGTTGATAGTTCTGTCCATATTGGGGTCCATAAGAAGGTCCATGGGAAGCTCCATAGTCTAGACCATGATATGGTCCATGGGATGATCCATAAGATGTCCCATGAGATGTTCCATAATATGGTCCATAGGTAGGTATATGGGAAGGTCCATGAGCTAAACCATGAGACGGTCCATGAGGTATTCCATGAGATGATCCAAAAATAGGTACATGACCTGCTAACACAAAAGGATGCACTTGGCTTTGCGATACTATAATGTTAGCATTTGCAGGACAAAAATGGCTTGCAATTGAACTCCGGCCTGAAGGACCACTTGTTATAGCGGATTTCACCACACTAGGTGAATCACACATTGTATGGCCTTCCCTTGTCCCGCTGCAGACTCATTACCCCCTTTGGACCACTTTATAT
>LPNX010738956.1:46600-63943 GCA_001517045.1 Pseudotsuga menziesii
ACTAGAGTTAGGAAGAGGATACGTCAAAAAGGAATTTGAAGGAACAAGTTGAGAAGATTATGGAATATGTGAAGGAATATAGCTTGTACCCCCAATATTCACATGTCTCAGCTAAGGTACCCGAAGAGGAACACTAGTGCTAGGTATGGGTTGTGTGTGTGAGGGAATTGCCACCATTGGAGTGGATAAATGTGACTACTACTACCAAAAACTCTCCACATGGAAAGGAGTGAAAGTGCCCCCAGCTATAGTACCAGGGTCACCAACTGGTTCGACATGAGGTACCTAACCAGGATCGGGAATATCAGGCATGCCATATCTAATGTGGCCAGTGCTGGTGGGTTCATGGGGAGTCTCTTCACCCGAATAGTATAACCAATACTGGGGGTCAGAGCTAATATAATCAGGAAAATGTGATAAATCATCTTGTGATGGTCCATCCTCATTAGGACCAGACTCAGGTAGAGTTCCATATGTGCTTGAAGGTTCAACTTCCACTGCCGAAGGTGGGGAAGGTGGAAGCTATGGGACCTCAGGCTCATGATGACTCATGGTGAGATATCTATATGAATCAAAGTGATTTCTAGTCCTCCCAGACTATCTGGCTCTCTCCCCTAAGGGAGGAGGAGATGTAGAAGGCGGAAGACCTGCTAAACGATGAGAGAGACAGGGAGCTGCACCCAGATCCACAATGACACAAGAAAAGGAAAAGAATCGATCTATCTACACAACCCTAAGAAAACTAGAGTGCATAGAGCATACACCTAAGAAAATATAAAGCCAAGCAATAAGCAAACCAAGGGTAGGAAAAGTGAGCTCCTGAATGAAGCAGGTATGTCTCTCCTAGGAGAGGCTTGAGACTCCCATACACAACACGCGAAGGTTCGTAACCAATTATAGTGGTCCTCGGATTCAACGCATATAGTAGCTGTGTTGTCCGACCCCTACCTGGCCAGGACACCTGTAGAATAACCTTTGCAAATACCCCCTCAATAACTTAGGTAAGGAAACTAAGGTCACCTCAATATAACCAATGCTCAGGCGGATAGTCACAGGTGGGATTGACCGTATGGGCAAGGTAGCAAATCCCAAATCCTGAAAGCACAAGTGGTACCCTAGGTGTGCACCATTCAATACCTCAAAGGCCCCCAGATACAAATACAATCCTGGAAATATCTTCGGTGCTCACAGAAAGTGACCAGGGGTCATCCCAATCACAATCGCATGTAGTTCCACATGTTTAACTCCCATGTAAGAGGAGTGTCCTGAGAAACACTAATTATACCAAGGGTTTCACACTCTCACTTGGACAAACACCTAATTGTTTTGTTTAGTGGTCTTGGAGAATTAACTTACAATGAACTATTCCAAGACCCTAAAACCTAATCTTGTTGATGCACCCTAAAAAATTAAAAGAGTGTAATTCATTTTATTAAGCATTGATTTTATTTGGTTGTTATTACTCAAAGGGTAATGGTCACGCAACTTATGGTGTTATGTAACAACATGAAGTAAAATGCACACCTAACAATCAATGAAAATGCACTGCGTAGAATGAAAAATAGGGTATGCTACTACATGAAGTGCAAAATGTTTCCCTCAAATGTAAGTGCAATCATTCCTATATGAAAATTTGACTAAAATTCAACAGGAAAACTTAATGCAAGTACCATGCCAATGCAAAATGCAAGCAATTCATAACTATGCAAAAAGACAAATATTTTTGTATTTTTGAATTAAATGAGATATAAAAGAAAAAAAGATGACTCTACAACCCTTAGAATCTGCAACCACTCACAAATAGCAGCTAAGAAAAGCACCAAGGTAAAAGAGACCTAATTCACTAATCTCAAAACAAAAAGTAGAAAATGAATGACAAGAACATTTCTAAAATTCAAACTAAAAATAGTCTCTGGTCAGAAACAGAGGGTTTAGACATACTCCAGAAGCATCCAAGAAGACTCAACAATTATCCAAAATCACCCGGCAACACTTAATCCTCCCAATAAGGCTCAAAATCAAGGAATGCATGACTATTCTTAGTAAATCAGCGTACATACCCGACCATTCAATGAAAACCTGCATGTATACATGATTGTGAAAGATAAATCCGTGTACAAGAAGAAAATGAGAGAAAAATAAGGAAAACAGACAAGCTGAGACAAAATTTACTCCTTCAGGACCCTACTAGGAAAACATGCCCCCAAAACTGACACAGAAATAGAGAAATTAGAGCAATTCAAGTACATTAAATAACAAAATCCCCCAAAGAGAAACAACTAGGAACCTCCCTAGTATGGTCGCCAATTCTATTATAGAGAGAAAATTCCTATGGATTGGGGTGTACCACAACAGATAGCTAGACACAAGAAATCAATCCCTTCCCAATATGAAAGAGAAACCAAACATCTAACACTAAAGGATCTCGAATCATACCTTATTCTGGACGGTTGAAGTAGATCCCCGTTGAGCTTTTCCCAATCCCGCTTGCGCTAGCAATTTTCTCTCAATAACAACAAACAAGACAAGCATGCTATATAATATGGTGTTATATCTACTCTAGAATATATAATCAACAATGTATAAGCAATTAAACATATCCATGTATTCAATAACCATTCAAATGCACATTATTAGACAGGAAAATATATTTTTATTAATCAAATCAGAGATTACACAAGTGACAACCTTTGTCGACATGTCTGCAAACTAGAGAAACTGAGTCCTCCACCTAGGCCTCCACCACCTCAATCCTCCGTCTCTCGATATCAAGCTCACAAGCAAAGGAAAGCTTGGGAAGAACACAAAGTGTTCCAAAGGGACAAAAGGATGCAGACTCAAGTATATGCAAGCGACGACAAGAATGGACTATAGTTTCGTTGCTCTTCAATTCCTTCTCTTCAATGTATCCAAGCGGTTCCTTATATAGCACTCCTAAGGGGTAATGGAGGGTCAAATCCGAGCGATCGTGAGGCATATGGAAGGCCAAGAGTCAAGTGGTTCGGACACATATGAAGGAAAAATCCAAAAAATATTTGGATTTATGCACACATTCCGATGTATGTGGGTTTGAGGTCAAAAGTCACATGTACATGCGAGTATGGGATTAAAATTTGTGTACAACAATAAAAAGGTGTTTTTAGGGACAAAATTGGAAACATAAAGTATAATATCAGTCCATGGGGTCTAAAGAGTCAGCAGAGGGGCAGGGAAGGCCATAAATATGTGATCAACCATGTGTGGTAAAATACTCTATAACAGTCTTCACATCCACATACTTAACATCAACAAGGAATAGGTCTCCACCATATTCTCATCATATCAAGGGTATCAAGGACCCCAATATAACCAAGGTGTGGGGGTGCCTAGACTTATCCTCGGGTACCATGACCTCATTAAAAACATAAATGACTACATAATGAGTCATTTGGACTCTTTGAAGTTCTACACTTATTCAAACCACCGAGGACTCTTTCTAGGTTACTAGGAAATAGGTTGTGGTACTGGGGAATCCAAAGAAACACATGGGGAACTATAAAAACAACTTAGGGGAACTTAAACACTCTAAAGGGTGTAGAGGGCTTTTGGCATTGTCCCAAGGGCTCCAAGGGCTTCAGACTTGGTATTGGACAAGGTCAAAAGGTCTCCTTTGACATTAACTGAATTCTAACCCTTAGTGGATCCTCAAAGGGTACCAAGACACACCGATACACACTTGTTGGCATCAATGAAAATTTAGTCAACAAACATCTACAATGATGTTATCTGTGAATGTGTCAGTGAGAACTAGTGGCATATTTGATTTTAGAATTTTGAAAAAAGACAATTAAAGTGGTACTCAAATAACATGGGGGTAATCAATTGTAGAAGCTTGGTTGAGTGTAAAATTTGGATAGTGTGGAATATGAGCATAAATGAAGAAACCTAATAGATAATATGGTTAGACTCCAAAGGGTTTAGAGTGGAGCTAAAGAAATCAACCAAAATCCACTATTATAGGAGTTTTTTTTAGAGATTTTGGAAACTTTAATTGCAGGGAAAATGATCTAAGACGTTTCGAAATGGAAAAAATCAAGTTCAAAATTTGATCTATTAAACAATTTGTGTAAATTTTCCTAGTGAAAATATTTCATTTTTGCATTGTTAGAAAACTAAAACTTTCACCAATTTTTCAAGTCTAGAACAAGTAAAAGGTATATAATTCTAGATTGTTGCTGAAAATTCTTGGATTATTGACCATTGATTCGAAGGTTTCTAAATGTTCCCAACCAAAATTATTATGTACACATGACATAAAAGTTTTATATATTTCTATATATATTTTTTGCATGTAGTAGAGGTTGGTCTCCCACATTGATTTCACTAATTAAAGGAAGTGCAAAAAAAGGGAAAAATTTGTAACTTCATATAACTATAAATTTTTTCATAACTCAAAATTTAGCATGAGTATAGTCATTGGAAATATAATAAAAAATACAATATACCTTTGGATTTATATTTGAGATAAGTTCTTCAAAATTTGGGAAAAAAAGGGGAAAACTGGTGATGGAGTTATGCAAAGTATATAGTCTTCACCTGCTACAAAACCCGATGGTACAATTCTTACCATGCAAATAAATGTGTCGATGTCGAACATGGAAAGTGTTATGATTATTAATCCTCCCTTGTCCAATTTGGTCATATGTCTAAATCAGGAGTCATGTCTAAATCAGGAGTCCATCCAGTCTATTTTTAGTCATTAGCACCATTGGGTCCACTTGGCCTAATTGGGGCACATGTTTTAGTTACTAAAGTGTGGGGAACACTAATTGAGGCTTACTGCCACTGATTGCACTTAATTGCATCAATTTAGGATCCTCCTAAACCAATCCCTACAATTTAGGAGCCACTGGGAGTGCCGAAACCAACCAAGGTCAGTTCAGTTCAGTTGATGACTAGTCAAGTTAAGTTAGGAGTTAGTTACATTCAGTTCTAGTCCTCTACATTCAGTTAGAGCTAGGTTTACATGACTACACTCAGGAGGGGTGAATTTCTCACCTACCACAGTCAGTTAGCCTTAGTCAACACTGAATGTAACACTTGAGTTGTGTTTTAGAGCTCCGATGAACTCCAATTATGGTTTAGACAAGGTCAGTTAACTATTGAGTCCTCCAATAGTGATTTAGATAAGCTCTTAGTTACCTACAATCAAGTAGAGTCTATCAATTTGAATTTCCTCATGTGGATTCGAATTTCATGTGGCTATTAAAGCCATTGTACTTCATTGTAATTATTATCTGATTACTTTTTTGATTAATGAAAGAATTCACAGCTGCAATCCATTTTTGCACTGCTTCATTCTTCAATTGCTGAGTAAATTGTGTGGTCTATTTTGTGAGTTATGTGTTTGTCTATAGATCTACCTGCTCAATTTAATAAAAAGAAGTCATTGGATTATCGACCATTAATGAATTTCGTTAACCAATGCAAGGAAATCTCACAGTTGATGTCAATGAGTGCCAAGTTACCTAAGTACATCGTGCGAAGTGCGAATAGATGAGTTGATGTCGAACCACTTGCAAGATATAATGATCAAGGGACATTGATATATTCCCATGATTGTCAGCGAGAGAACTTTCCATTAAGGCATGCAAGCCTCAAGGTACTGAAAATAAACTCTAGTCTCTATCCCAGATAAGGTGCTGAGGTCGATAGGGCAAGACTTGTTGAAAGGTGGGCCTTAAGGAATCCCACATCAGTCAACATGAGTTATATATAATGAGTGGTAGGACTATAGATAAAATATCTCATGGTCAGACAGTTTTTATGGCACGGATAAAAAATCAATGTAGTCATGGAAAGGAAGCTGAATGGTTTTATTCAGAAGGAAAATGATAAACTGATAATGAGGAAAAATGGGTGCGACTCAGAAAGGTAGACATGTGGGAAGTTATGATGTATAAGGCAGAAAAATGGATGACGAATAAGCTCGGAAGGAAAAATGATAAGTAATCATGACATGGAATAATTGGTTTCTGAAAGGATTCTTTGTGACAGAAAAATGTATGTGACATATATAGTGGAAACTCAATTTCTTCAATCTTTTAATGGAACATTTTTCTGAAAGTTTTCTTCGATTCTGGATATTATTTCTACATGCCATTCGTTCATCTTTAAATCTGTAAAAAAATGTTAGCATTTTCTTGCAACAAACTTGTGAGAGCATTGAAAATACATGAAATTATGTGCTTAATAAAAAGTTAAAGTGAATAAATAAAAATGCTCTTATACCTGAAAGTAGCAACCCTTCTTGTCAAAACCTGTTTTTGAGTGACTTGCGAAAAACTAGTTAGCACAACAATCATAAAATTTTGAGAAAATTTTTTGTTTAAAATTTAAAATTTTATGATTTTATTTATTAACTAATACCTTTTTAAAATAAGTGCGTCTTTATGTAATGATTGAGAAACAGAGAGAGAGGGTCGACCCTTTTAGTGGTCGACCCCTCTAAAAACATACTATCTTAGAATAGAGGAGAGTGTGCAAAGAAGCGATTTCTACGATAAGTTTAGCATTTTCAAACAAAAGCCTATCTTCCTACCTCCCCCAAACGGAAGATGTGCCAGGTCCCACTGTGCAAAATAAAAATCAAGAAGAAGGCTTAGATGCGACAGCAGCTAAGCCTTCTATTTCAAAGACGTATATTAATTTTATTAATTTATGTTTGACCTAAAAAAAAGTTTATTTTTAATTGTTTTTGTATATATATATATATATATATATATATATATATATATATATATATATATATATATATATATATATATATATATATATATATATATATATATATATATATATATATATATATATATATATATATATATATATATATATATATATATATATATATATATATATATATATATATATATATATATATATATATATATATATATATATATATATATATATATATATATATATATATATATATATATATATATATATATATATATATATATATATATATATATATATATATATATATATATATATATATATATATATATATATATATATATATATATATATATATATATATATATATATATATATATATATATATATATATATATATATATATATATATATATATATATATATATATATATATATATATATATATATATATATATATATATATATATATATATATATATATATATATATATATATATATATATATATATATATTTTATTGTTATATATATATTAACCTAAAATTAAATTATGCTAATCTAATTTTATATAGTAAACTTCGTATTCCAAATTTATGTGCAAATTTTTACAATTGTTATAGTTTATTTGGATGGGTTTTTTTTTAATCATATTTATTTAAGTTTTATTTAATTTCATATTTAAACATAATTTGTTTTTAAACTTGTATTTATAAAATTTTAACTAGTGACTATAACCAGAAGTGTTTTAACAATATATATCTGTTTACTATTTGTTATGCACTCCACTAAATTATTTAAATTTTATTAAATTTTATAAATAAAATTAATTAAAAATTCATGGTATATAATGTAAATGATAACAAAATAAAAATAAAAATAAAAAGAACTTAAATGAAGCCCTTATCATTTATTTATTTAAACCCCATCCTGCAAATAATATCGTCTCGGGGCTGTTCGAAACCAGCTCAAAAACTCATGAAACATTCTCTCTTTATGCAGCCATCCCCATTTCAATTTATTTCCATGCCTAAATGAGTGTCTTCATACCTCTAAGAGGCCTGGAATTTGTAATTTTTATGTAATCAAATATGTTATGTGCAGAGTAAAACTAAAGAGGCATCGGTAGAATGTGTTCTTGTTATTAATTTGCAGGCTGAATGCTCTCTAATACCAAATGACATCATCGCTATGTGTGCTTCAAGCTCTTTGAATAAACGCCACCAGATTTAAAGCCCCTTAAATAACGTTTATTTAATTCTAAATATTATTTAATAAATTTGGCATATATGATACTTGCATTATTCCATTAATTTAATTTAATTTCAGTCTAAAGAAATTTATAATTCACAACGTAGGGTTTAGGTTTTTGTTTCAGCCATAAAAGGAATTTAAAATTTACAAAAACTCATGAAAATTGTACCCATGGAGTCTATTTTTATAATGGGCAGGCTATTCCATGAATGCGCTGTCTCTGAGGTGATTTGCAGTTTATGAAGAGCTAATGAAGGCAAGGGAAAAAAACGTTGTTTGTGCTAACTTGTTTCTCTCTGCACCATTCATGTTTCTTTTGTTCTAGATGAAGAGATCGTGGTGCTTGATGGCGCCGAAATGTATGTAAATTCAGAGGAGTTCTAGAGGCTAAATGTGGGTGTGGTTTTGGATGAAGGGCTTACTTCCCCGGATGAGTACCCCATATTATAGAGTTTGCATTTTATCTATCGACTTGGTGAGGATGCTGATACTAAAGATCTATTGAAATCATAACTGCGAATGGAAGTAGATCTGCAAATATCTGTGAATGTCCATAAGCCTGGAAACTACTCTATGTGTATGAAACTAGCAGGCCTAGGGATTTTTCATAAATGTTTACATCACATCGTACACAGATAAGATGATCGATAGCAATTACTAATACAAAAAAAGTAAAACTTGGATCAAGATCATATCAGAAACAACTAGCAGCTTGTATCGAAATCACCACCAACTTGTATGTATGAGATGAGTGCATGAAAACAAATATTATAAATTCTTCTGCTGACGGAATAAATAACACATCAGGTGGAGAGTCATCATGGATGTGTAGGGAAATTAATTATCCAAGCAGAGCACCAACATAAGGAAAATCCAGTCCATTCTCTCAAGCACGCACAAATTGTCAATCGTCTACCTTAGGTGAATTGTGGACCATTCATGAAAGCAGAACAACGAACAGTCACAGTTCATGTTTGCTCCTTGGTTGTACCCGACCTTATTCACTTGCAGACTACCTGATCTATCCATTGTATTGAAACTGATTTTTTATTTCATTCAGTTTGTTTTTTGTAATAGCTAGGTTGTGGAATAACCGTTCACCTCACACAAAGTCACTTATGGAGCAGGGATCATTTTAGGGGCGATTTTTAGCCCAGTGGGCTATTTTTTCATGTTTTTCTCCCAAAAACGATTCGCCAATTTCCATTTTTTGAAGCCCTGTTTCGCACAATTTTGATGGGGTAAAATGTTTTCACCCTAAAAGTCACCAAATTATTATATAAACGATATAAAATACTTGGAAATTAAAATATTTTTTGAAAAATATCGCTAATCATTTTATAGTTGGCGTTTTAAGAATTGGTAATATTCGCCAAAATTTATACACTTTTCAATAAGTATGGTTCCTTAAAATCATCCATGTTCTAGAGCATCGATTCATTGCTAAGAAGCTCTACACTTACTACATATCGAGAAAGAATGGGCTGTTATACCAAGCACGTGATGAAAACCTTTTGACTAATGGAAATCAGGTTATAAAAATAATTTCTAGGATTCGATTATCCCAAGAACTCCTTCAATCAATGGTTTTCACTTGCTTGCATACTGATTTTGCACTCGATGCGTAGGCCTTCCTCGATGCCATAAAAAAAGGTTAAATGGTGTATTATAAATACGGTGGCGAGATTGAGTTCCAAAGCCAAAACCTGTCAATGATGTAGATGTTTATAAGAGTCTAGTTTCCTAATGATAGGTTATTCCATCATTTTGTAGAGCTTATCACACCATGAATACGCTTTCTCCGAGGTACGCTTTTCCATGACAGAAGGAATTCTTGGCCTTGCGAGGATTATGTTCAAAACCTACTTTACATCTAGTATTTTTTATTTCTCCCAACATTAGCTTACATCGCCAAAATTAACCCTTGTTTTGTCAATTTCACAAGAAATTGGCATTGCATTGAGGATGGATTAGATCAATTGTTAAGAATCAACCAAAATTCTAGTTTAGTTGGTCCATTTCTTCTTTTCGTCTTGTGCTAGATATTCTTAGTCCACTTTTAACAACATAGTATCCAGAAGATGATTCAAACAAAATGGGCCTGTATTTTAACACTTGCATATTTACCTTTGAACAACTTGCTCTTAACATTTGTTTTGATTATATTAGGTTAAATATTGCATGTGCTAGCTCAATTTCATGAACATTCCATATCACTAATGTGTTACTCAATGAATACAATTTTTCCATAAGGCGATTTCTTCCCCTTGATATGTGCAAATATGATGGATCTGAAACGCCTAGTTAGTTTGTACAAATACCCACTTTGTCTGTGACTCGCTTTTATAGTTTCAAAGAAGGGGCATATCAAGGAGTTTACTGTGATTCCAGATAATCATTGGCAGTAGATCGGCACATAATAGACATCATCATTACACTACGATTTGGTCGTGTGAACGAAAATTCAAAAAAATAAAATAAGGGCTTGCCTTAGTTTACATAAGGCGTAAGGTTCAGCTACTATAATTTATGGGTAAAGCAAAGGTCAGAACAGCTCCAGTGTGAAAAGAAGTAGTGCGTGCAGACCCTATCAATGTAAAGGAATAACAGAGAGAATACTTAATCAGCCATAATATCATAATCAACATGAGCGCTATTGAATCGGCCAAGCCATTCTTCATCCTCGGAGTCCATATCATAGACTACACGACCACCTATGAGAGCCCTATTAACTTCATCGTGGGTTGTCTATATGTAGCTCACGGGCCTTTCAAAAGGCATACTAACAATACCCAAATTACCAACATTTATCTCACTTATAGTTGGTATCGGAATGTTCTTGATAGAAGCAGCCCTGAGATTTTGACTGTAGCATTCTTCATACATCTTCATACATCTTTTTAAACAGAGACCATTGTTTCCTTTCTGTAAACTCTAATTCCCGATATTTTCCACTTTATAATCCTTCTTAAATTGGGTTCCAATAGAAAGTGAAGTAATTTAATAGTGAAGTGAGTTAATAATTTGATTACCGGGGCCATATTGAAGAGGAACGAGCCTCTATATCCATAAACAGTGTAGATTTTACTTTGGGGAAAATATTAGTCATTTGAAACATGGAGTTGGCACCGAAAAGGCAGCAAGACCGTGTGGAAAATTAAATTTAAGATTGAATTAAATTTATGGCAGTGAAACTATCATCTTACGAGACCGGCGTGAATCTCTTCCTAAAGGGAGGAGATAATTGTGAAATAATAGCTCTCACGCGTGGGAAAAAATATCTTTGCATCCAAATCAGAGTTAGTTGTAACCAGAGCTAAATAATTGTTAGAATAAATGGCACGATATCTACAACTGGCTGTTAGGCATCTGAATGACTAACAAATAAGGTGGAGCATAAAGGATTTCAGAAGAAAATCAGTGCGAGAAGACAAGAGAAAATAAGGCACACTATCTTTTTTTCTTCTATTATGCGCAGGACGGTTTCTGGATCAAGACTCATAACGAAGGCTAGGTGTTATAGCCCAAAATGACACATCTCTGCCTATGACCACTTTCCCATGATTTCGTCGCATGTCGACACTTCCTCAAAGTCACTGAAAGTCACTGAAAAAACACCTATCTTGGAGGACCCATATCTTGAGTTCTGTAACTCCGTTTGACCTCATTTATGCACCGTTGGAAAGGTATTTCAGTTAGCTAAAATGTTCCAGAAGACACCAAAGTCTGGAAATGCCCAAAAATACCTTAAAAATTCGTTTTTTGTGTATGCGTGACTCTCCTTATGTGCAACCCGCGCATCATGCGCGACTCTTGTGTTTTGCAAGTCGCGCATGCATATATTCGCGGGTTTCTCTTGTGTAAACTTGCGTATCATGCACGGGTTGTCCTCCTTCAGACCCGCGCATCTGTTTCTCAACATTAAAACATAAAAACACGCCTTTTTGAGTTAGTTTGGGTAGTTATGCAACTGACTCCTTCAGTTGTAACCACTTTGGCTTCGCCCCTAACTCTTCTTCATCATATAAATAGAGGTAGGGAGGTTCATGAAAGGGGACTTGGAATTTATGCATTGTTATGCTGGAGAAATTGGGACTCTCTTTGCCCACACCTTTTCCCTGGAGGTCTTCCCCTTGTGTTGCAGAGCTTGGAGGCTGAGTTCTTTGGAGAAGAGAAACAGCAGATCCAGATCAAGGTTTCGTGAGGTGCCAAACCTGAAGAGAAGGTATACTTGTACTTGTTTTCAGGATTAATAAAGATGTGATGTCCTTCTTCTTCCCAAATCATTGTTCAATGTGTGATTGAATTTCTGTTTCTGATCATATGATAATGTTATTCAGATCATTGGTTTATGTTTATTTGATTATCATTGTCTTATGTATGGTCATAATGGTTTGAGGAAGGTATAACTTGTTTTGCAGGTCTCTTGGAGCGAGAGGAGCAAGGAGAGGATCGGAGAGAAAGCTTGGACCAGCCTTCAGTTTATCAGGTGTGGATCTTTCTCATCTCTGAAACTTGCTGTTATATACTTGCTGAACATTGTGCATCTCTCTTTCAACCCCAGTACGTTGATGGCCTCTTAAACCCTAGCCATAGGATACTTTCCTTTACAACAGAACTGGCGACTCCGCTGGGGACTAGCCTTGTCTGTTTGGGGTTTTTCTCTTGATTTCTTTCAGCTTTTGCATTGTTTCAGGTCCTTCTTGCCACTTAGGAACATTTTTTAAGTTTGATTGCATTCCTCCCCTGCCTTCTTAAGGCAGTTTTTCTACCTTTGTTTGTGATTTTTACACCTATGCGCGGGTTGTCCTTCTAGACAGTCGCGCATGCAAGTTTTCATGCGCGGGTTGTTCTACTGAACAGTCGCGCATCATTCGCGACCTGCCCTTATAGACAGTTGCGCATATACCTGGAAGTTTGGATTTTTTAAGTCAGTTTTTGCTTGTTCCCTTCTTCAGGTAATCCCTGTTTGTGAGTGGTGTCTCTTTATGAATGTTGTGTAGCTTGTCTGAAGACTGTTTGTGGTTACCCTACCTGATTTTTTCAAAATCCTTTTAGTCTTTTTGCTTGGAGTAATTCTTACTTTTCTGCTTTATTAGATCCAAGTTTGCTCAAAGCACAGTGCATTTCTTGGTGCATGGTAGGTCTGTTAAGGTCTTCTGTGGGTGCATGAATCTAGGGAGTTTGTGTCATTCTGTTTGTTGTTCTTTATCTATGTGGTGAGCCCCTTTATAGCATTAGGATTTTCTCTTTTCTCTTTCACCTGTCTCCTTTGCTTGGTTTGTTTTTGGCTTATGTTTCTGATCAGCCTCTGTTAGTGGCCTTTGTTTGATTGCAGAAACTTGTGGGTATTGTTTTCCTCCTTCTTTTGTTGGTTTACTTTACCTTGCCAAAGTTGTTGACTTGTCTCTTATCAGTGTCCGGTTGTATCAGTGGACTCAGTTACATATCAGCGGATCGAAGGCAAGATTTTATAGCAGGTTTTGATCAAAAGATAGGCTGGAGAATGGGTCATTTAAAGGTTATGCATGCAGGGCAGAAAAGCTAAAGCATTTGGAAGACTGTTTGCAAGTTTCATATGGAGAGCTGAAATGTAAAAATGTTTACAAATGTATATTTTATGTTTTATTTTATTTTTAAAGTTTTTATTTTAGTATATATATCATGTTTATGTTTATGTTTATTTATGAAGGTTTTGTTTTACATAAATTTGTATTTATGTGTTTTGTAATTTTATTTTTTAATGTATTTTTTATATTATGTTTTCAGGTAGGTATTGGCGTGGTCTAGAAAAAATTTGTTTTATTTATAAAGTTTAAATTCCATTGTCTTATTTTTTAAAGTTTTTTTATTTCCATTATTATATATATATTAAAGTTTGCATGTCTAGTTAAATTCTTACAATCTATTTCTAATTAATTTTGGAAAACTAAAACTTAAAACTAGAAAATTTAAAACAAAACAAAAAATATATTTTACATTATTTCTAGTAAAGGATTCAAAATAACTTCTATGGTAAATTTTATTATTTTATTACTTTATTTTTATAATATTTATGTTTTAAATTACTTCTAAAAAATAACTCTTAAATAAAAAATAAATTCCTATTAAAACTAGAAAAGAAAAGAAAATTTCATGAAATTCAAAATTGCAGTTTTTATTTATAATTTATTCATAAATTCTTAGAAAACTTAAAACTTAGAAATTAATTTAAAACAAAGATTTTTTTTTGTTATTCTTATTAAAAAATTAGCAAGACTAAAAATTATCAAAAATAAATATGAAAAATTCTTAAACAAAAATCATAGAGTAACAATAAAATAAAAGCTAAAACCGACCTAATCTAATTGAATTAGAAATTTACGAGTATCTAAGTATAATGAAATTGCCAATGTAACCACCTATGTAACAGAAGTAAACAAAGATTAAGATTTAATTTTGAAAAACCAAATCTAGAATATGGTGGAATGTGGAAATTTAAATACTAAAAATGAAAACTAATAAAATAAAAATGAAAACAAAACCAATCTATCATAGTACTTACTTGGAACCATTGTTCGATGCAACTTCCGATTACATGATATTCAACTGATATCCCTACTTCATCCTCTTCAATATTCAGTTCGAACAGGTGTTCTTCATCTGATATGCATGATTCTTCAAATGTTGATTCTTCCTTGTTTGCTTCAGGAGGAGTAATTACATCTTTGATTGCTATCAATATCTCCTCTCCGTGAGAAGAGGAGATCCCGACTTTTGCTAGGATCTGCGTGAGTTTCTCTAGGATTACGGTCATCATAAAATCATTTTATTGACATCAAATCAAAGGCTAAAAAGAAAAACATGACAAATGCAGAAAAAAAAACAGTATAAAATGAGTTAGTACCAAAACGAATGTGAAAACATAAATTAAAAGTGCACAACAATCTGTAGAAAACAAAAAAATGAACAGATACAAAGTTAGAAGCAATTAGTATGAAATAAAGGCACCCAAAAACAAATGCAATCCAAACTTTACACTACAAAATTGTAAATGAAAGATTAAAACTTGCATTTGCTTAAAATGAAAGAACTTACAAGAAAATAAACACTTTGCAGAAGACAATCAAGGTTTTGGGGCGACCCACTAAAGTGAAGTCGTCCTTGCGTCTTACCATTCCCCCTCCCCCTTTCTATCTAATAAAAACGAACTATCTACCTATCTAAATTTTGATCCATTTTAGCACCTCCCTGGCAACGGTGCCAAAATGTTGGGGAAAAATATTAAACAAATTATTACAGATATCCAATGATTTAATTGTCAACCTGGAGAGAGCATAAATTTGTGAGGTACAAACAAATTATATGGAGGGGAAGAGTGTTGTTGAACTTAATATATAACTGAAATTAAAAATACATGAATGAAATGGAATTAAACTTGCAAAAGCAGGGAATTTCATGAAATAAATCTGATCTAAGAAAGCAAGAAATTGTAGGAAATAAAATGATATAAAGCAAACGATATTAACAGGTGAGCTCACATAAAATCAACACAAGTAATTCATAACCAAGACATCAAAATATGAAGAGATCAAACTATCTATTGAAATATGAAATCTATTACAACATGATCAAATCCACAACTATCTAAAAAGATGAACTAGTTCTCTACTACCAAACCAGTAGAGAGGCCTCTAACCAAAATGAGGAGAGATCCCTCCTATTTATACATGAATTCAAGATAACTGATCATAATTACAGATCCACTATTCTCTCAACTTATCCCTCAAAATACTCAACAAATATACAACTCATCCCTTTAAATCCTTAACAAATATACAACTCATCCCTTTAAATTCTAAACAAATATTGGATGAGATATTCTCTCCACATTTCCATGATCTTCTCCTTGAAGTTAGCTCACATCTAGAAGATGAAATTCGAATTTGAGGCTAGGTGGTCACTTTTGAGCTTGTTAAAGTATTCAAATACACCTGTAAGCATCACCAAACTCACCCAACTTTAAAGTATAATGAAAATATGTTAGTTTTCTCAACAATTAACCACAAATTCACTCAAAATACTGAAAAATAAATGATTTGGAAAATGGTAAGATAAACCCATATTTATTATGAAAGTGGTGAATATTAATGGTTTTATGGAAGAATAAGATAAGAATAAGGTGACAAATAGTATATAAAAAGTGAATAAAATGTGGTACTTTTGCGGCTCAATAGTAAGTGTTCATATGTGGAACAATGGACATCACAAATACAAATGTAAAAATGATTTGAATGAGGGGAAGAGACAAAATGAAAAATAACATGTTATTGAATCAAGAAAACCATATTTAAAGGATCCCCAATCCAACTATAGTTTGAACAAAGGAAGAGTTGGATGCTCTAAATGGTACTGTTGTAGCCAGATAGACAACTTTATAAGGAAGAGGAGTAGAGGAAAAACATTTTGAGAATCAAATAAAAATTTGATGGTGAGTGTTGTGATTTGATTATCGATGGAGGTATCATGAAGAAACTTGTATCAATGGAATTTTTTCATAAAATAAATCTGAAGTGCACAACTCACCCAAATATGTATAATTTATCATTGTTATAGAATGGGAATAGAGTCACTATTTCTCAATGGTGAATGGTTGATTTTCCTATAAAAAAAAATACCATAATAGCATGAATGATGTTTTTTCAATGGACACATGCCACATCTTATTATTTTCATTGAAGTGACATCCATGATGTTTGAGAGAAAAATCATGAATTTAATAAGGATGGAAGGAAATTTTAATTGCATCTAAAAGAGGAATAGAAAATCCAGAACCAGAAACCCTTTCAAAGTTTAGGCAACACTGGTTCCAGATCTTGATCAAAACCGAAAGCGACTCTTCATAAAAGATCTGATACCATGTTTGGGTACACATGGTACTCCCAAAAGACCAAACACCTTGAGAAACTGCTTCACATAAATAGATCAAAAATCAACACACCGATGTTTGTCACATGGTTAAAACCCTCGAAAGGAAAACAGTCCATGACCCCAGCCAAATAGCTACTTGGAGCAATTTATTATGCAAAAGAAAGAAAATTACATGAGCTTCTCATAATCGATCAACTAGCCAAGGACCCTCTATGCTCTTTAAATAGAGATCATAGACCAATCGGGTGTTAAGCCATGGATCAATGGTAGGTATGATCTAAGGGAAGTTGAACCATCGGATCACTCTATGTCTAGAACATATCATGACCATTGGATTAGAATATTTACAAATGCATCTAATGCATTGTTAACACCCAAAAATGGTTAACTACCTCATCTACCCCATTTCATGGCTCATTCGTCCATTTACCTACCATATTTCCCTGAAAATCCCACTAAA
>LPNX010738958.1:0-26648 GCA_001517045.1 Pseudotsuga menziesii
GGTCAATGTAACAAACCTCCGTGCTTAGTTGAGAAAGGACGTGTGGAGGCTTCTCTACCTGTCGAACCTGCTAAAGGACAAGTGACTGTGTTGACTCCAACTTACCCTACAGTTTATGCTAGGAAGAAAGATCCGCTACTGGTGAAGGTCCTAGTAGTTGAAATCCCGAGCTCTAAATACAATTCATGTTCGATCATTGAAGAGCACGTGGACTCCTCCCATGGTGCACACTCTAGTTAGAAGAGGTCCCTCTTCTTCAGATAATTACTGTGTTCTCAATTTTTTTTGGTTCTCAGTGCTAGATATGCTGTTAGTTTATAGTTCTTATGGTTTCTGTACATTATACCACTTCTCTATGTTATTCAATTGTTTTTGGGTATGTTTTCTCTCTATTGGGAGGGTCTTTTTTTGCTTTGAAGTGGAAAAAACAATTAAGGTTAACTTGTACAAACTTTAAGGTTAGTAAATATGAAAAGCTTACCGTTTAAACATATTTTGGCTTTTTTACTTTTTACAGACTTGCTTTATACAATGCAACATGAGGTTGAAAATTAACCTCACAAAAATTCTTAGTTTTTATAGTCCAGTACTCAATAACAAAGTTTTGAATTAATGACCTTACACAATTAGTGTCTTAACAGTACACCCAATCACCTTCTATTCCATACCCCATGGCTAATCTCACAAAGATTCTTTAATATGTCCCTCATATATTACCTTAGACTATGTAGATACACATCAATGCTATATTTACCCTATGGCTTCAACTTTACAGAGCTGATTTTCTTTGGAAGAACAGAGGAAATCCACATATCTAAACGATATCATTCAGCTCAAATTTATTATTGAGATGCAACATCTCATATTACCATCTCATTTTCTCTCCATGGAAAGGCAAATATATAAAACTTTGGCTACATCCTAGCTGCACACAGTATAATGTTTAGCTGTAGTGTTGTTTTTCAATAAGTCTTTGATGTCCAAGTGTCCACGGTCCAAGGAGTTATCTATCCATGCATACTACTTTTGGTTCGTTACTGTCTTTGGCAGGATTTAAACGACAACATTCTTTCTCAAATTTGAAAGGTATTTTCACTCTTGGTAATTGACAAGAAAAACTTGCACATAATGATATGTCAATTGTAAATTCCACTACGAAATTTGGTCTTTTCTACTTGTTAAGTTTTGGCAGGATTTGGACCACCTTATCTGTAAATTTATATACATATAAGAATTTTAGATAATTCTTGTGAAAATATGGGAACCAAAAGTGTTGATCATTGATCCTTAGAATTTTAATGATCTAAGTTTTAGAACCATGGAGACCCTCGCAATTAACAAATTCGAAGGTGAGTGCTATATAAGAATGCAATAGTGCTAGTTCCTCGAAATCCTGGAAAGTTCTGCAATTTTGCCAAGCTTGGCTAGTTCTTTGTGAATGCAATGTTGTGATCTATAATATTGGCAGTGGTGTATATCGTCAATGCTGAAAGAAAGCCTCCACAATGATGGCTTTTTTAATTTTAAATTACTCATTTGATATCTTGTCCACAGGTGGAAGCTGAAACCAATCAACCAGAGACTGAATTGAGATCGAAAATCAAGGCTCTTGAATTAGAGACTACTAAAGCACCTTCAATATCATTGAAGCAACCAGATGAGGTAGGGCGTGACTTTTCTGTTTTGAATTAGCTTCAATCAATGATTCAGCCTTTATAAGAGTTTCAGTTCATCCAGTTTTGACTTTTTCTTCCTCTAGTGTGTTTTACGATCTAATATTAAACTTATTCTCTATTCTTGTAGCTTGAAATAGCCAAGGAATTGGATAGGATGTTAGCCAAGTTAGAATCTATTGATGAACTATTGTCCTCATCATCTGCAGTAGATCTACAAGTACAGGGCCTTTTAAGTGGAACTGCGGATTTATGGATTCCTGTCATCACTGCTACCACAGAGGAGCATCAGGCATTTGCAGCAGCTGCAGAGGAGCAAGACACTTCAAGAAACAAAAATTAACATTGTGTTAAATCTTTTGGATTTCCACCGTGTAGAAGTTTAAAGATGATCTATGCATGTTTTGAATGGACTCTCCATCTATCTTCAAGATTGCTAAGGCATCTCAGTAGTATTAATCAAAAGGTATTATTACATATGTTCAATCTATAAGATGCTAATCCATCTCAGTAGTATTAATCTGAAGGTGTTATTATATATGTTCATGGGCTTTACATACTTAAGTATAAGTTACTCCATGGGCTTTACATGCGTTATTATAAGTATTCTTTCATAGTATGATATTTATGATTTGGAAATTGTGCATTTTTTGGTCAAACTAGATCAAAATGTTTAATTGAAGATGTATTGATGCTTTCTGTTCACCACAAGGAAATTGATTGCACTGTGCTTCCTATCCAAGGAAGATTTTTACAAATTCCATTCTTTGCCAAGTCTTCCTACTCCTTAATCCCCTCTTCTTTCATTAAGGCATTCAGTTAAAATATGTTCTTACAATATTCTGTTTCTCTATGTGATGCTGAAAAATGGGATGGACATTGCTTTAACGTTTAAATATGTGATATGGTGCTTGATTTGATCACCTTCCAGCAGATGGAGGTAATACCAACATTTCTTGAATTTGTCTCATGGCTTTAAATTATTCAGTTACAAAGGGAATAAAATGGGAATCGCCTCATAGGGGTGATGCTCTTTACTCTCAATTTTATTTGAATCTCTATCCTTTTTGGCGGCAGTGTCCCCAATTTATGAACCATGCTGTTTTGGGTGTATCCTGCAGGAGGATGGACTCCCTTTCGAGTCCTTAACATATGCGATCTTTCTCCACACCTTGTCCATATATTTTTCTAGATAGATCGTGGTTTTTTTCAGCATGGCTTCCATGATTTTTTTTTGTTTTATCCATGAAAAATTAAGGAATTTCAATCAATCCAAACATCAAGAACAATTTGTCGACTGTCAAGACAAGAATCACTATAGTCTATGATCATCAAGCTAGGGGAAAAGAAACAAGCCTGCTACATAATGGAGAAGGAATTACATATTTACTTCAGCCAATCTTTCCAAACAAACAAAAACTCACAAACCTTATCTAACATCAAAGACTGAAAGAAACTTCACATGTTAATCTTCATCATTGTGCTCAGGTTTTTAATAAGATACAAATGAAGGTAATCAATACCTTCCACCAAACTGAGATGGTATCGATAAAAGAAATCACATCCAAAGAATATGTTTTTAATTTTTCCCATGTAACTGTAAGCCCTATGTACATAGCCAGAAATACTCCAGGTGGAGCCAGATAACCCCCACCTTTATTTGTCCCAGTGCTCAATAAGATAATACTCTGCATGGTTTGTGATGCAGCATAAGCCTGACAAACAAGTGCAAACCCATTCAGTTCCTCCAAGTTTTATATCCATTGCTATAGTTCATACAAATTCCTATGCCCCATAATTTACATCTAGTCGTTCATGTTCCTTAAAGAGCTATCTAATTCAATTTATTTATTTTATTAGTAAAGACATTTTTTATAAATTGCACAAACATAATCCCTTGCAAATACAAGAACATCAATTTGACATGAAATTGTGGTGACTCTGGTGCTATCTGTTATGTCCTTCTACAATTTCTGATAAGGGTACCCTAGTTTACGATGGTTGAACAGAGTCTGGTCCATATTTGAGGGCTTCTAAGTCCCATTCAAATGCTACCAAGATGATTTTGATGGTTTCTAAAATGATCCAGGGCTTTGGATACTTCTGAAATAGTTGGACAAATGTTATCCTAATGACTTAAGAGGGAATATGAATTTGAGAGACAGGTTTGTTGAATTTGTTTTTACTTCAAAGAAGTCTGTAATGCACCAGCTATTCATTTTTTTGCAATTCCAATGGGATTTAGATCAATTATAGCCTTGGGCTGCTTTTTCTGGGTCTGATTAATCAATTTTGTTAAAATGTTATTCCAATTTTCACCTCTAAATGTTGGTAGCCATATATCTGGTTCTGCAAGATTATATAATGAGGTCACTGATATATCAGTTTTATCCTATGCCATGACTCATGAGGTGACAAATCATTGAGGAGTCATCTTCAACTTCGCTATTTAGGGGCTCTCATGAAGATATACCCTTTTTCCGTAAGGCACAGGTGGGTAAGTGGTTGTCCATGATCGTAATGAGGAAGCGAGAATCATGTAACAATGGCATCAAGTGCATATAAGTTGATGTGGCCAGTAATTAATCAATATATATGTGGAAATGAAGAGCTATTGTAGCAATATTAAATAAATGCTACTAATGTTTGTTTAAGTTGTAGTGGGATATACTACAGACTATTGTAAGTATGTGTTGTAATTGAAAAAAGGGCCATTAAAGGCACGTGTTGGAAATCAATGATCTATTATAACTTAAAAGCTTTCGGTTCAATGTTATAATCAAGGTGTCTGGCTTGACAAGTTAAATCTGCAGGGTAGTTAGAAGGATACTGTGTAAATGAATCCATGGTGTCTATATGTAGTATGGTTGAGTTACTAGAGAGTGTAAAGAAATAGGTTCGAAAAGTAAGGCTCGCCTACAGAAGGCAACAAAGGTTGTAGTAAGCTCCAGAGTCAGCCCTTCAAGAGAATCCACATAGGATTACTTATTTTGAATGAGAAGTCATCTTCACTTTCCCTATTTAGTGAGTCTCGTGAAGATGTACCATTTTTCCTTTCGAAACAGGTGGGTAAGTGGCTGTCCATAATGGTAATGAGGAAGAGTGAATTTTGTAACAATGGTATCAGGTGCATATAGATATGAGACAGTGGGGCAAGTAATAAATCTATATATGTGGAAAGGCAGCTATTGAAGCAATATAATGAAAATGTTACCAATGGTCGTTTAAGTTGTAGCTAGACATACTATCTTTTGTAATTGAAAAGGGAACCCTCAAAGACACGTGTTGGAAATCAATGATTATTAAAACTTAAAAGCTTTTAGTTCAATGTTATAATCAGAGGGAATGGCTTAACAAGTTAGTTTTGAATATATTGTTCCTTGTACTGTAGAGAAACGACTATCTATTAGTAAATTGTTTCAATGTTTTTCATGGGAACAACTTATCCAGAAAAATTGGCTCAATGCAGGTTCTAAATGAAAGTTGTGGGTGGGGGTAGACATGCTTGTGCCACTAATAGTTAATTGTATATGCTGTGATCCAACGCTGTTTTAAACTGGGATCACTTCTAGAGTGTTAAATATTATCCTAACAAAGTTCAGCAAAGCTCCAAATGGATGATTCAGCATAAATGTGATAAAATTTGAGTTCAAACTGTTGGCTTCTTACCTATGCCATAAGAGTGGGCTTGATTAAGGATATCATCTATTAATGTGCATAGTTGTGCTCAGAAGAATTATTTATGTTGCTGAAGAGATGATCTTTCCTATATGGATAATTATTTACAATTATTTACAATTACACATTATAGACCAATACACCGTGGGTATGATCAAGGGCATACAATGCTCAACAGTTCCTGCAAAATATTGAATTGAAATTCTTTTTCCACATTTATGGAATAAATTTATTCTTCTTACATAAGGTCTCAATTGATAATGCAATTGGTATTTACAAATGATTTTCGCTTCCTCTGTTTCTTTTACCAGTTTTTAAGATCAAGGATAAGGTGATAAATCTTTGCTCTGCTAAAGATGGAGGTAGAGCCACAAGCCACAACAAACCCATGCAATCCACATGGATTCAAACTACTCTAGCAGGTTCATTTAAAAGATAACTAGTTTCTATTATATTATGATTACTTTGTGGATTTCAACCTTAGAGATCCTTATACAAGATAGGTTCTGGTATTTATTGATCTCTTTTTTATTTATTACATGGGCATTTCTGATCATTACCAAATTCATTGTTTCACTGCCGGCTGCTTATACAAATGAACAACATATTCAAACCAGGGGAAATGATATTCAATCAATTGAACAAAATGAAGAGAAAAGAGAAGTGATTACCAGGCATGGAGCAGCTCCGAGCAGCTGAGAGAGAACCTGGTCACAGAGTAGCAGCAGATCTCTGGGTTTTGGGTTGGTGACTGCCTTTCGAACAGAGTGGGAAATCAGAGATAAAACGATGGTTGCAATCAGAGATTAGTAGGCATGTATCTGTCATGTGAAGATGCGGGAATTATTTGTTTAATTAACATTGTGCATTGCTATTTTTAAAGCCTTCATATAACCTTAATATTGTAGGTCTTCGTACCCTCAATGATTTAGTTCTCAATGACTTGGGTAAGGAGTTCTGGTGTCAGTATTTAGCTATTTATAGTGTCTGGCTGCTGGTTATTGGTTTCACCATTCAATTGGGATTCCCTTTCGAAATTCCATTAGGAGTAATTATATCAGACCTTCTTGTTTGTTTGGATATTGCCTCAAGTTCTTCTAATAAATAAGCACATTTCATTCCCATTTGTGCTTGTATTTATCTTTTGTATCTGAATGTGACTGCATGGAACATCTGTGCAGGTGATGGACAGGAAATACAGAAAGCTCTTCAGGAATGGACAGGACAGTGGACTTTCCCAAATGTATTTATTGGGGGCACACACATTGGTGGCTGTGATGGTTAGTAATTCAACTTGGATTTTGAACTAACTACACTTTTTTGTCCAAGAAAAAAATCTTATATTCGATATTTCAAAAGAGAAATCAGAATTTACATAGTGTGGCCGATAAGGCTCACAAAGTATTACCAGAGATTACCCAGTACAGTCCTGTCATGTCACAATTACAGTCTTCCTTAATAAACGACACAGATAATCATCAGAAGTAAACACTTCAAAAAACATGTTCAGAAACTATTCTTAAATCTAGAACAGGTCTCACTCTTCTGAAAAGACACCCATACTGTACCTGGGACAACACAGAAAACAATCAAAATTAAAAAACGGACTTCAAAGATTCTAAAACTAAGAGGTTTTCCTTAAAGTCCAGCTCTGCAAACATGCCCTCCTGCATAGATAGGGATTCCTTAGACAACTTGTCTGCTTGTGAATTTGCTTCTCTGTAAATATGGGTGAATGAATTCTTCGAACTAATTTCTTGCATCCAGGATTCTGTTCTTTATAGGATTTAAAGCCAAATTTTCAATTCTGCTTCTTCCATTTGCCCAATCTAATTAACTTTGAATCCTGCAGGGCTTCAAGCTTACCAAGTCCTTTATCTGCATTTGCTTTTAATAGAGTCCAAAGGGCAAAGAAAGCTCTGTTATTTGAGCCAGTATGAGCACCATATTTAAAAATAGAACAGGTGCAAGCATTTAAATAAAAGGTGCACACCAACACCACATTATCTTGGGGATACTTGGATTTCCCCATCAAAGAATATCCCCAAACTATATCCTGAGTAATAGCAATCTCTTTTGGCATTCTAGCATTTTTTTTCAGAATGAGGCTTCTAGCTTCCATCAGAAGAGACTGATCATATGTGCCACCTATTCAGATGAAAAATCTTTTCCTTCAAAAGTTATTTCTTTCTTGAAAGCTATAGGCCCCAGAGCACAAAGCATTTCAATGCTCTAAAACTGAACAAAGACATGTCATGATACAAAGTTCAAAGTATGAAAACAGTCCAACAGAGAAGCTTTATCCCACATATTGACTCCATTTAGACCATTTTTACCCTATAGAACTTATTTCCTCACTGAATTTGAAAAAGGACACTGGATAAAAAGATGATCTAATGTTTTGTTGCCTGATTTGCATAATATACCACCAACTAAGGCCTTGCCAACTATAATTTTGCTCGTTATCCCAAGTCAGGATCTTGTTTGCTAAAGCTAACCATTGGAAAATTCCTAAGTCACCTGGTTTGAATTCGTGTTTGCAAATCGAGTTCGGCGACCTTGATGTTCGTAAAAAATCCAGCAATGAAAATTTTGGTGATAAAATTCAGCATAAAATTTGGACTGTAAAAATTGAAAATAAACAATATATGAATTTTTTTTAATAAAATTCAGTATGCTTAATAAACACATTTGTAACTTGGTGAGGGTGAGCAAGTTGGCACTTGGTAACTATTGGGGCCGGAGAGACAGGCGTCGAGCTGTGAGCACTAGTTGATCTTTGAGCGCTGACTCCCAGTCATCGAACCAGTCTATGAACTGTTGAACAGTGAGGACCGAGGGCATTGGGAAAAGCACAGAGTAACTGTACTATGCATTTCCTTTAACTGGTGTCGGGTGAATCAGTCATTGGAGGCACGGTGGCTAAAAGTCAACTTCACAGTTTCACCTCCTAACGTGGGCCAGGGTTTCATGTTTCCCCAGGAGTCAATTTGATTTTAAAGACAGATCTAATTGAATAAAATGGATTTTAAAGGAAAATTTAAACAAATCTAAACTATTTTGTTCGAGTTTGAGTTTGACTTCAAATTCATCTTGAAGTTTGCCATGATATTTGGTGAAACTTCAACCATAAAATTTGGCACTTGAAGAAATTCTGTGAATTTCGAATTTTAACCATTAAATTCAATGGATCCTGTGACTTAGGAAAATTTTAGTCTGCAAAGGACCATCCAGTTTCCAGAATGTCTTCCACCACTAAGCTTGCCCCCCCTTACTTCTTTCTCTATGCTTGATTGATAGCCTTTATTTGCAGTCAAAGCTCTTAATGCTTTATTTTAAATCATTTGAGTTCATATTCTTGATTTTTTGAGCTTAATGGCACTATGTTTTAATAATAACACATATTGATCCCATTCATCAGCGATGAGCCTATCTAGACCTAAAAAGACGGCTGGTTTCCATTCTTGTATCCAGCTTGGAACATCCTGTAGGTTGTGAACATCTTGATCATGTCATCTCAAAAGATAAGGAGCAAAAAGTCTCAAATTTCCACAACACCCAATCCAGGGATCCTCACCATCCCTGATTTTGCTAGCATTACCAATATCCCAAGCAGTTTTGAGCATGGCTTTCCAAACATTGACGGGCCTTCTATTCTTTCTAACCTTAGTAAATCTTCCACAGATCTGTCTCTTAAATATTTATACTTCATAATCTTTTCCCACAAACCATCATTGGAAAGAATCCTTCAAAGACTTTTCACAGCTAAGGCTTGACTAAAAACATAGATATTTATGAGTCCTCATCCTCCATCTTATTTAGGTTTAGCTAACTTATAGAACTTTACGAAGGGAATTTCTTTGGTAGGATTCATGGTCCACGAGAAACTGAACCAATTTTTCCTTCTTTTGTGAAGAAGTCCTTTAGGAATATATGCAATGGACATCCAATACACTGCAATGCTTTCTAGCAGTCTTAATAAAAACCAATCTTCTTTCCCTGTAAATCCTTTTGTAACACTCACTCCCTTTTCTAAATGACTATGGATCATAGAAGATTTTTCCATGTTCACTTCCATACCTTGTGGCACTGCAATAGATGTCTATAATTTGAAAGTGAACCTGTTCATTTATGGAGCCATTACAGAAAATCAAGATGTAACCTATGAAAGGCAAGTGAGAGAGGGACATCGAATTTGTAATCTTTAAGCCTCTAATTCTTCCCCCCGTTTTTGCCTCAGAAATCAGTCTACCAAGTCCTTTGGCCACCAGCAAGAAAAGAAAAGGGAACAACGAGCATCTTTGTCTAAGCCCTTCAGATGCCTTGAAAAACCTGAAGGAAACCCATTGATCAAGACAGCAAAGGTGGCTGATGAGATACACCCCATAATATTGTCGACTGTATGCAGATTCATACTAATTTGTAAAAGTAACAACCCAGTATCAACTAGCTAGCTTTATACAAGATTTTTTGAAATCAATTTTTATGACAACAGCAGGCTCTTATGAAATTTTTATTGATTGTAGTCCTTCTTGGGCATTTCCTGCTGCATCAAGAGTTTGTCTATTAAATAGAAATACAAACTGTTCAACCGAAACTATATTGTATAAAATTCTTTTTATCCTATTAGCAATCACTTTTGTATTTTATAATAATATTGTAGATTAAATTACACATAGAGATGGGCCTGATGTCCTCAAAGGAGAGGGCTCATTTTCCTTTCAAATTAATACTATAAATGTGGAATTTAGGGTTCCCAAGAGTTTCCCAAGAGTCATACAAGTACCATGCCCCACCTCATCTTATTTGTATAACTCAATATGCCAACAATTGAGATAAAAGCAATTTAAAAGGAAACAGAGTGAGTTAGATGTGTGAACAGAGATGCTAAGGTGGTTGGGAGAAATTTTTATCAAACGATTAGATTGAAAACTTAATGCTGCTCCATTGTTGTAGTCAGTAAAGAAAAATAAAACAACTTGAACTCAACTATATCACCTAGGAGAAATGAATGAATATTAGCAAGTTAATAATTAACTTCACAGTTTCTTTAGTGTGAAATAGGAAAATGGGCCATCCCATATGCAACATGGGAACTTATAATGTGAATTTATCAATAAAAGAAGTCAAAACATCCACTAAGTCTATTATTGGAGGAGCTTCGCATGGTAGAAGTTCATTCCAAGGATTGCCTAGTATGGGTGTAAAGCTTAGCCAAGTGCATGATGAACAAAGTATGCACAACACATGCAATGAGTGTTCATAAGAATAGGTGCACATTAGTAGAGTGCATTAGCCTTAGGTGCAAGGCGCATTTAATGTTGATGTGAGCACTAGAGTGACATGGAAGGACAACTCGTTTGATTGTTACAAGGAAAGCTCAACTACTCTAACAAATCGTTGCATCTTCTTTCATTGTGTTTTCATCTTCTCAACACTTTTTTCTTAATTTATTTTTTGGAGAAATATAGTCCCTCACTTATCAAAGTATTAAGCATTCCAAGTGAGGATGGTGGTACCTTGACATATTCTCCTCTCTTTGTTTTTTCTGGATGGAGAACAATAGTAATTGTCAATGGAAATATCGACTGGTAATGCCAAGGGACTCAATGAGATTTTTGATCTGGTGGCCTTTGTAATCTTTTACACAAGAGCATCTATCTTGAGCTACCCTTGGGGCTTCTTCTCCCCACACCTGTAGATTAATGTATTGTGAGATACCAACATACACAATACAAAATTCTTTATGTTTTCTTGGCATGTATTATTATTTGTACACCTATTTTCAAATGTAAATAGGTTGGTGTTATAGGGCTTATGTAGAGTAGTGGAAAGTCTAATTTCTTCAACTTCATAATGTTCATACAATTGTTGTACAAACTAAATTTGTAATAATAATTCATAGCTAAATTTTTGCCCAATTCACTTTCCCAATTGCACATGTTCTTGTATGTATGCATTTCTATTATTTGAGTTAGCTTTTATAAAGTTCCATAACCAATTGAAAATGCATGTAAGATGAAGGCATAACAACTATTGTTGTGGATGCACTAACTCCGCAAAGCACATTCTCCTGAATCATACTAGTAGCAATGCGTTTGTTGTAGTTGCTTATTTGCTACACTATTTATGATCAATACTTTCTCTCCAAAAAGAAATAAATGAAGGACAAAATACAAATCTACATTGATTGATGGATATCAACCATTTGTTGTAGATTTTGACAACTTCTGTGATACCATTGTAGGTTAAAATTCAACAGCTCCCTTAGGGAGCAATTCAGGTAAGAAGTTGTGTAGCCCTAAAGCAAATTTGTTGTCAAATCTAGTTTCCTCTCATAGAGTGGAATATAATATGGACATTTCACCCTACCATGGTCCTCAGGGCACTTGGGTGTTTCCTAGAAGTTTTTGGGGCATTTCTGTGTTTCTGCTATTTTCTGGTACTGGTACTTGGGCAGTTTAGGAGTGTGCAACAAAGTGTCATAGTTATGCTATGTCAACACTGCAGTTCATCATTGAATTGGTATAGTTGTTAGGCTAATTTTCAATTATTTTGGGTTAGTCTGTGTGACTCTGGTTTATGTAAAGTGGATGGAAGTTGAAATTCCCGTAGTCATGGAATTTGTTTTTCTTCATAACTGCATGTTTATATGTTTAGTGCAAAGGCCGATGCCCTAACAATGGGGATATTTGGCTCATTGTGGATGGCCAGTGCTTATGTTAGTTTCCTTCCCTTCCCTTCTTTCATTTTTCGTTCAACAAATGTATGCATTCAAGTAACATGTTCCTTTTTTTTGATATATAGAACTTCAATGTGGCGATTGACTGACAGTCATAGTAGCAAGAATTGAATATGAATATGAATTCAGATATGATTTGGTAATGAAAAATACGCAACTAAAAAACCCAGTATGGATCCAATAGAGAAGTATACATCTCATAGATACAAAATCTTGCATTTTGTTCCAAACTTTAGAAGAATATCAGCCTGAGCACTTTCTGAATTCTATGGCTGTTACAAATGAGCACTTTCAGGCTACACTGGGCTCTAGTAACCCCTCTGCCCTCCGTGAGACTGTGAGTAAACTAATTTATTAGATCAAACTGGCATTGTTTCTTGGGTATATTTGTTGAATTCCTTTTAATCGTCTCTTTATTAAAGATAACATATTCTTACATACAATTGAAAATCATTTATCAGGTTGTGGAGGTGCCAAACATTTCTTGGGAGGATATTGGGGGTCTGGAAAATGTCAAAAGAGAGCTTCAGGAGGTAAAACCTTGAACCATGCATTCCTTTCTCCATTTTAGTTCTAGTTTGTCAAAGGCTTCCCACTGTATTTTATAACTATAATTGATGATGTTTTCCTTGATTGTTGGCAGACTGTGCAATATCCCATGGAACATCCAGAGAAATTTGAAAAGTTTGGTATGTCTCCCTCTGAGGGTGTCCTCTTCTATGGACCCCCTGGTTGTGGTAAGACGCTTCTTGCAAAGGCCATTGCCAATGAGTGTTAGGCCAACTTTATCAGTGTGAAAGGTCCAAAGCTCCTGACAATGTGGTTTGGAGAAAGTGAAGCTAACGTACGTGATATTTTTCATAAGGCCAGGCAGTCATAGGATATCAGATATATAGAAGAATATCAGCCTGAGCACTTTCTGAATTCTATGGCTATTACAAATGAGCACTTTCAGGCTGCACTGGGCTCTAGTAACCCCTCTGCCCTTCGTGAGATTGTGAGTAAACTAATTTATTAGATCAAATTGGCATTGTTTCTTGGGTATATTTGTTGAATTCCTTTTAATTGTCTCTTTATTAAAGATAACATATTCTTACATACAATTGAAAATCATTTGTCAGGTTGTGGAGGTGCGAAATGTTTCTTGGGAGGATATTGGGAGTCTGGAAAATGTCAAAAGAGAGCTTCAGGAGGTAAAACCTTGAACCATGCATTCCTTTCTCCATTTTAGTTCTAGTTTGTCAAACGCTGCCCACTGTATTTTATAACTATAATTGATGACGTTTTCCTTGATTGTTGGCAGACTGTGCAATATCCCATGGAACATCCAGAGAAATTTGAAAAGTTTGGTATGTCTCCCTCTAAGGGTGTCCTCTTCTATGGACCCCCTGGTTGTGGTAAGACGCTTCTTGCAAAGGCCATTGCCAATGAGCATCAGGCCAACTTTATCAGTGTAACATAGGATATATAGAAGAATATCAGCCTGAGCACTTTCGGAATTCTATGGCTGTTACAAATGAGCACTTTCAGGCTGCACTGGGCTCTAGTAACCCCTCTGCCCTCCGTGAGACTGTGAGTAAACTAATTTATTAGATCAAACTGGCATTGTTTCTTGGGTATATTTGCTGAATTCCTTTTAATCGTCTCTTTATTAAAGATAACATATTCTTACATACAATTGAAAATCATTTGTCAGGTTGTGGAGGTGCCAAATGTTTCTTGGGAGGATATTGGGGGTTTGGAAAATGGCAAAAGAGAGCTTCAGGAGGTAAAACCTTGAACCGTGCATTCCTTTCTCCATTTTAGTTCTAGTTTGTCAAAGGCTGCCCACTGTATTTTATAACTATAATTGATGATGTTTTCCTTGATTGTTGGCAGACTGTGCAATATCCCATGGAACATCCAGAGAAATTTGAAAAGTTTGGTATGTCTCCCTCTAAGGGTGTCCTCTTCTATGGACCCCCTCATTGTGGTAAGACTCTTCTAGCAAAGTCCATTACCAATGAGTGTCAGGCCAACTTTATCAGTGTGAAAGGTCCAGAGCTCCTGACAATGTGGTTTGGAGAAAGTGAAGCTAATGTACATGATATTTTTGATAAGGCCAGGCAGTCATAGGATATCAGATATATAGAAGAATATCAGCCTGAGAACTTTCTGAATTCTATGGCTGTTACAAATGAGCACTTTCAGGCTACACTGGGCTCTAGTAACCCCTCTGCCCTTTGTGAGACTGTGAGTAAACTAATTTATTAGATCAAACTAGCATTGTTTCTTGGGTATATTTGTTGAATTCCTTTTAATCGTCTCTTTATTAATGATAACATATTCTTAGATACAATTGAAAATCATTTGTCAGGTTGTGGAGGTGCCAAATGTTTCTTGGGAGGATATTGGGGGTCTGGAAAATGTCAAAAGAGAGCTTCAGGAGGTAAAACCTTGAACCATGCATTCCTTTCTTCATTTTAGTTCTAGTTTGTTAAAGGCTTCCCACTGTATTTTATAACTATAATTGATGATGTTTTCCTTGATTGTTGGCAGACTGTGCAATATCCCGTGGAACATCCAGAGAAATTTGAAAAGTTTGGTATGTCTCCCTCTAAGGGTGTCCTCTTCTATGGACCCCCTGGTTGTGGTAAGACGCTTCTTGCAAAGGCCATTGCCAATGAGTGTCAGGCCAACTTTATCAGTGTGAAAGGTCCAGAGCTCCTGACAATGTGGTTTGGAGAAAGTGAAGCTGATGTACGTGATATTTTTGATAAGGCCAGGCAGTCAGCACCTTGTGTCCTTTTCTTTGATGAGCTTGATTCAATTGCTACCCAGGAAAGTATTATTTCTATACTATTGTAACCACAGTATGTATATTATGTTATTTTGTTTGTGGATCTTCCTACTTGTTTATAGTCTCCATAATAAGATATGCCAAGGTTCTAGAAATAAATGAGCTTGCCGAGCTGAAGTTTTAGTCAATTTTGTTATCATCTTGACTTTTAGCATGTTGAGCTATGCAGCGTGGTAATAGTGGGGGAGATGCTGGGGGTGCAACAGACATATTTTTGAATCAGTTGCTGACTAAGATGGATGGCATGACTGGCAAGAAAACTATTTTCATTATTGGGGCTACAAATCGACCTGACATTATTGATTCGGCTTTATTACGACCCGGTTTCCTTGATCAGTTAATATACATACCTTTACCTGATGAAGCTTCCCACTTTCAGATCTTTAAAGCATGTTTGCGGAAGTCACCTATTGCAAAGGATGTTGAAATTGCAACTCTTGCTCAATACACACAAGGATTTAGTGGAGCTGATATTACTGAAATTTGTCAACGTGCTTGCAAGTATGCTATTAGAGAGCACATTGAAATGGTAACCACGTCTTAACATCAGTAGACCTTCCTACTTGGAAGATGTTGAGCAATTCATGTTCCAATATATGATGATCAATTTTGTATATTAATATTTTTCCTTAGGGTACTTTTGGAAAGCAAGAAAATGCAAAATCTTTGCTTTAATTATCAGTGCCTTGGAATATTTGAATGAATTTTTCTCTTCTGTCGTATGTAGAACATTGAAAAAGAAAAGAAAAGAAAAGAAAACCCTGAAGCCATGGATGAGTATGAAACTGAAGTTGCAGAAATAAAGGTAGCTCATTTTGAGGAATCAATGAAATATGCTCGAAGGAGTGTTAGTGATGCAGATATACATAAATATCAAGCATTTGCTCAAACTTTACAGCAGTCTCGAGGTTTTGGGTCAGAATTCCAGTTCACAGATCGAGCAGCTACTACTATAGTCAGTGAAGGAACCACAGATCCTTTTGCTACACAAACTGCTGTTGATGATGATGATGCATACATGAAGCAGTGTATGCATTTTATTGTTCCTGTCTTGGTTGAGTCCACTTTGCTAGCAAGTCTTGCTCCGGATTATATGATTGTCGATCACCTCCGATACTCTCAGTATTATTTGACCAGTTATAACAGGGATGATGAGAAAAGTCTGCTATGATCAGACTTTAGTTCCTTCTATATGGATGTAGCAATTCGCATGATTACATTTGTTATTTTGTGATACTCTGATTGTTGATTATGCTCAGACATTTGATGCTATGTAAATGATGTCTTTTGATTCTTTTGAATAACAAAGGTTGGTATTTTTTCCTCTGAAAACTAATTAATATGACATCACATGATTTACATGTGTATTAGATTTTATTTACAAGTGTTGTAATTAATTATAATGTGACTGCATAATTCGCATGTGTATTAGATGAGAATAAATGTATGATTCTTTTTTTTTAATTTAAACATAATATCATATTAAAAGTTTATATTGATTAATAATGGACATCATTCAAACTACTAAAATATAATGACCATACATAAAGCGACTAAAAATGACTAAAGTAGTGACCAATAAATGAGATTAATGACCAAAATTTGCAAATAAAATGACCAATAATTGAGAGATACACGACCAAACAATGAAATACAAATGACCAGAAAAATGACCAAAATTCGCATATCAATGACCAAAAATCAGTTTTGGTGGCTAATTTATGGTCTTTTATTACGCGACCAAATTTGGTCATATTCTAGCTTGTCATGTGATCATTAATTTGGTCACAAATGTGGTCATATATTTGGTCATTGATTCAAATATATGACCAAATTAATGACCAAATATATGACCAAATTAATGACCAACCGACAAGCTATAAATGACCAAAATAAAAATCACCAATTTTGGTCATGTAATAAAAGACCGCAAATTAGCCACCAGCGATCGCCAAACCAAAAGTGGTCATTGATATGCGGATTTTGGTCATTTTTTTGGTCACTAATATCTCATTTTCCACTAGTGGCTTTTGGTTCTTACAGGTTCAACAGGTAAGTGAATGATCAAGTAGGATTTTATTTTGTATGATAGCGAGAAGTATTTCTTTAGCATGATAAGATGCTAGTAAATAAATTGATAAATATGATGCAAGACTCCAATGAGGTAAAGTAAATTCCTTAGTTGTTTTGGATATATGACAACATTTATTTTTAGGCCATAATGACTTTTATCCTGGACATCGTAAATTTCATTTACGAGAATAAGTTCTTCCAAGGTTTATTTCTGTCGTAAGATTATAATACCTAGTCCATTATAGATTATTTTAGTGAGCAGAGGGCTCATGATACTAACATATGAAATAATTTTACTGTATCATGATCTTACTGCTATTGTCATGTTTAATACTCAAATGTACTACTTTTTATGCATGAACATAATCCTATGAATTTGAAGGTAAAGTTTACAAATAAAATACATATCTCTACCTTAACTCTTCTTTACTAGTCGTGAAGAATATCAACTTGCTTGATTGTATGCAATTATGATTATCTTTTTGCATTGCTAGAAATCAAGCTATAACTTTAATTTCTAGGTTATTGCCCTTCTATATGTGTTATTGTAATCATACAATACCACATTGTTTTATAATGGTACCATATAATTTTACTTGTATCCTAAGGTGGATTTACTACCTAGCAACCATTTCCATATAGTTGAAATTAAAAGTAAAACACATTAAGTTTTGTTCTTATACTATACTAGATCTAATGCATATTTTAAACAATAGTATGATTGTCATTGTAAGAAATCTTAAGAACTAGTTAAATGATCGATAGAAAGGTTACTATGATGACCAAACATAAGAACGTTATACTATGGTCGATGCATAGATTTCATTACTAGCAAAGATAGAAGACCTTATTATAATCGATTTGCAATGATATAAGTCTTTATACTAAAGTCGATTGCAGCATTGTTTTAATTATTGGGAATGATAAGTTTTACATTTGAAAGTCCAGGGTTGACTATAGAAATCGACCCACTCTTGATTATATTTCTAGAAGGGCATGTGGATGAGTCTTCACCATGCAATGGTTGACTTATAACACATCGAAACCCTATGTTCTTGCATTTTTATTTGAGGGTTTGTTCTGCGCTGTGAGAACTCTTCGTGGCCATGAGAGGCCTGCTCTTTCATAACCTTTGGTACTAAGTCTGCAATACTATGCATTGTGGTTTAGGGTTTCATAGTGGGTGTTTACAGTTTTCTGCAGTGAGTTGAGAGAACATGGTGTGCTTGGTTTTGAACTCCTTTATGTAGCTCAAAACCGGGAACTAGTTTTTACCCTTGTGTCTGCCCATTCTTTGCTTCAGCATCGAGGAGATTGAGTGTTGTATCCTTTCTTCCTCTATCACAAGGTTAGCACGAAGGTTTGCTTGCTTCTCGGTTTAGTTCACTCAAGCTGGTAACTATTCCTTCTAGGCTCTGCTCTCTTCTTACTCATAGGTAAACTTTTTAAAGTTTAATTCAAATTTCTTTTGTCAATAATATTATTTAGGCTAGGGTTTAAACTTATCAACAGAGTCTTAACTTATCGTTCGGTACTGTGTTCTTGTAGGTACCTGCAATGGCTCCAAGCTTTAAGTGGAAAATCAACCTCATGCTTCGATGAACTTAGTGGCTTCCAACTGGTAAGCCCCAGTCTTGATGTGGGTTCTCCCTACTTAAGTATGGATTTTCAGATGAAGTTTCCAGTGGTTGGAAGCATGGCTTCGGATTCTCCATTGGTTAAGATACTTAGTTTGTTTATTAGTCATGTTTTAAGTGAAAACCCTTGCGGTGCTCGCTAGGTAGCACAGGCTCTTGATCCATGATGTGTATTTGGTTTTGGTTAAACAAAATCATCCTTACAGCTTGATAATGTAATACTGTTAATTTAAGAATATAAGATACTCCTTATTCTCTAAGTTTTAAAAGAGTTCTGTCTTGTTTCTTCAATTTTACTTTTACATAAAGACTTGTGAACTGGGTTTGTTTAACCTGTCAGTCTTGTATTTAGCTTACTGTTAATATAAAATATTTATATATATATTTAAATTTTAAGAAGGAAGACTGTGGAATAGTCTAGTTGTATAGTTTGTGGGATTTTTATATTTACAGTTAGCAATGTAACTTGTTATATTTTACTATAGATTTTTTTATATATATATTTGGTTTTAATAGTAGAAAGGGTTTCGACCCTTTGATTCTCATAGGCTATAAACCTTCCTGGATTTGGGATTTATAATGCACATATATAATGATTCTTAGTTTATTTTATTTGTTATTTACATATACATTTTAATTGTTACTACTCTATAAGTTATAAATTATTTTAAGCTCTGTTTAAAAGATAATGTTAAATTCTAGTACTTGGCTTTTAAGGGTTAAAAGAAATACTGTAAACCCTACAGCTTAAGAATTTTTGTTTCTCCTTAAAGTATTCTTGACTCTGTTTGTAAGAAATGGGATAATAGAAGATAATATGATTTACAGTTGTACTTATGATGTTAAGTCTGTAGGAAATGAAAATATTCTAACAGTTTTACTTCCAGTTTTTGGTTAAGAAAATAATACTTAGATTTCTAGTACATCATACTTTAAAATTAGAATAATCTAGACTCTCAGTAAATTTTATAAATATAAAAGGATTATAAATAATCCTTCCCTTGGTTTTTGTTTAAGTTAATATTTAAAAACTGTTTTGCTATTATCTTTTGATGTGCTTTCTCAAACATTAGTTGTTTATTTTATTGTAATATTTTTATTTCCTATCAGTATGCTAATACTGTAGTAATAGTATATTTACTATTTTCTTATACCCGTGTTTTCATTTAATTAGTTTAAGTAAAATAATAAGTGTAAGCAAAACATAACAATGCTTTTTCGTTGTATTCGTAAACACTGGAATAAAATCTATTTCTATTTACATACAGATACAAGAATCATATCTACTATTTTCATTCTAATAAAAGAATTATTTCATTTACTTAAAACAATCTAACGTGCTAGAGTATGACCTGAGTTCAGGTGTGGAAAAACATAGCTTGGAAATTTAATTTCTATCTATTTCTCTATTTACATGATCATTTCCATTTCTATAAATAATCTATCAATTTTACTGAACTTAACATTACACAGTTAGTTTTCATTTCTAAACGCTAAACATTAACAATAACTATAATAGATAACTGTAAATTATTTAACTGAAGACGGTAACAACAAAATAGAACCTGATGAGAACAAGACAACAACATATTAAGGAGGTCATTCCTCCCTACCAAAATCCTAGAGAGCGCTCAAACAATGCTTCCTTATAAGGACCCCTAATCCTACTCCTGGTCTTCTTGGCTAAGAACTGGGTGGAGAATGCAACTGTAAAAACATTTGTCACCTGACTAGTTCAATTACCTCAGTAATAAAAATATGCTCTCAACAGTTATCACCTAAATCACATTCCAGACTCCCCTCCATTGAATTTCTCTTGAGTAAATTCATTCACCCTGAATGATCACTTCTCTAGAATGAGCAGCCTCATCTCTCTTCAATGGGAAATTTTATAGANTTTATTCTTCATCCTCAGAGTTCCCTTGAAATAGAATTGGATATGCATCCCGCATATGACTTTCCAATTTCTAGGTGGCTTCCTCTGGACTAAGGTGCTTCCATTGCACCTTCACTTGACCAATGGTGTGGTTCCGAAGTGTGATCTCCCTCCACTCGAGGATACATTCTGGTTCCACCAGAAAATCTCCTTCGAGTTCCACCTATACATCGTTCTAGTTAATAACATGAGTATCATCATGCACATATTTATTTAATACAAAAATGTGAAAAACATTGTGAACTTTTAAATTTGGTGGTAATGCTAACGGATAGGCTACCTGTCCAATCCTGGACAGTATTTCAAAAGTACCACAATAACGAGGTGCTAGTTTGGCACAACTACCCAACCTCAGAGAACTCTTTTTGGGTCTCACCTTGATGAAAACATGTTCTCCTACCTGGAACTCTTTTGGATTTCTTTTAAGGTATGCTTGACTTTTTTGTCGATCTTGCGCAATTTTCAGATTACCTTGTACCTGCTTTACAATTTCTTCTATTTCTTTCAATAATTCAAGTCCTAATACTAACTTGTCCACCGGATTACTCCAAGAGATGGGAGTGTTACATTTCTTTCTATACAGAATTTCGAAAGAACTATATCCAGATGAAGCTTGATAATTATTATTATAAGCAAATTCTACCAGGTGTAAATAATCTTCCCATTTACCTGGCTGATCCTTTACATACATTCTTACTAAATCTTCCAGTACCTAATTTACTCTTTTAGTCTGTCCATAAGTTTGAGGATGGAACGAGGTACTAAAATTTAACATAGTATTTAGTCCTTTAAACAGAGATCTCCAAAAGTTACCTATGAATTTAGGGTCTCGGTTTGAAACTATCACCTTAGGTATCCCATGCAGTCGGAAAATTTACTTTAAAAAGATATCAACTATATTTGCAGCTTTATAAGTAGTTTTTACAGGTATAAAATGGGATTCTTTACTCAATTTTTTAACCACTACCATTATGGAATAATTTAAGTTCTGATTTTTAGGCAGTCCAATAACAAAATGAAGACTAATTATCTCCCATTTCCAACTAGGAATGGGCAAAGGCTGAAGTAATCCAGTTGGATGCTGATGTTCAGTTTTTACTTGCTCACATTCAAAGCATCTAGCAATTTATTCTGCCATTTCAGTCTTCATGTTTGGCAAAAAATATTCTTTTCTTAACATGGTTATAGTTTTGTGATAACCCGGATGGCCTAAGAAAGGAGTTTTATGGATTTCATCTAGAATTAATAACTTAACCTTAGGTACATTAGGTACATATGTTCTATCTTTATATAGTAAAAATCCTTTTTCATTCAAGCTATACCCTATACTTAGACTTTCTATTGGATTTTCTTTTGCTTTTGCTTGTAACTTTAGGTATTTTTCATCTTGTTCTTTCCCTAATGTAAGTTGTTCTTCCAAATCTATTGTATAAGTGATGATAGTTGCTGTAAAATTCATCTTTTCATTTCTACTTAATGCATTAGCAACTTTATTTTATTTCCCTTTAATGTTTTGAATTTCGAAATCATATTCAATTAGAAAAGCTAATCGCCTAGATTGTCTAGCATTCAGGTTAGGTTGATCTAACAGATATTTTAATCCCTTATTATCCATCATTAATATAAATTTTCTTTAGATTAAATGGTGACGCCGCATCTTTAAAGCATGTATGACAGCAGCTAATTCCAAGTCATAGGTTGCATAATTCTTTTCATGAATTTTTAATTTCCTAGACTCATAAGCAATAACATGTCCTTCTTGAGTCAATACTCCACCTAAACCATCATTGCAAGCGTCAGTACATATTATAAAATTTTTATTTGGATAAGCTATTCTTAAAATAGGTGCGCTGGTTAATAAGGTTTTTAACTTTGTAAAACTATCCTTGCACTTCTGATTCTAATCAAATTTCTTTCCCTCTTTCTGCAAAGAGGTTATCGGATTTGCGATTCTCGAAAACCCTTCGATGAACCTCCGGTAATAACTGGTAATCCCCATAAATGATCGGACATCAATCACGTCTTTCGAAACTGGCCATTCTTCGATTTCTTTTATCTTTTCAGGATCCACCGAAATTTCTTCTTTAGTCACCACATGACCTAAGTACCAGGGATGATTTTAATGAACCATACTTATTTAAAAGTGTATAAATGTTGGCGAATCTTACAAATTCTTAAAACACCAACTATAAAAGTTTTGGCGATATTTTTCAAAAAATATTTTAATTTCCAAGGATTTTATATCGTTTATATAATAATTTCGCGATTTTTAGGGTGAAAAAATTTTACCCCATCAAAATTGGGCAAAATAGGGCTTCAAAAATTGCAAAATGGTGAATCTTTTTTTTGAGAAAACCCCCTAAAAATAGCCTATGGGCTAAATTTCGCCCTTAAAATTATCCTTGCTAAGTACTAGATTTTATCTTTAAAGAAGTCATATTTACTAAACTTTGCAAAGAGTTGATGATCTCGCAACTCTTGCCAGACAATTTTTTAATGTTCTTTATGTTCTTCTTCAGATTTCAAATAAATTAATATGTCGTTGATAAACACGACCAAAAATTTATCCAGATATTTATGCATTATATTATTCATTAGACACATAAAAATAGTTGGAGCGTTAGTAAGCCCGAATGACATGACGACAAACTCATAATGTCCATGTCGAGTCCTAAAAGTTGTTTTAAAGATGTCTTCGTCTTTAATTCTAACTTGGTGATATCCAGACCGTAAATCAATTTTTGAAAATACCGTGGCTCCACGTAGTTGATCAAAAAAATCATCTATGCGATGTAACGGGTATATGTTTTTAATAGTCATCTTATTTAATTGACGATAATCTATGCATAATCATAGAGTTCCGTCCTTTTTCTTAATAAAGATGACAGGTTCCCCCCAAGGAGACACACTGGGTCGAATGTAATTCTTGTTGATAAGTTCTTTTAATTGTGACTTAAGTTCATTAAGTTCAATTATATTCATCCGATAAGGGGCCTTTGAGCTGGGCACTGCACCAGGTACCAGCTCAATGGTAAAATCTAGTTCCCTTTTCGAAGGCAGTCTAGGAATTTCTTCCGGAAATACATCTGCATACTCTAAAACTGGTATTTCTTCCAATTTTAATTTATCTATGTTATTTATATTTTCTTCATTGGTTACTGTTACTGCATAAGTATTACAACCTTTCCTAACAGATCTCTTAAGCAGCAGAGCAGAAATTTTCCTTACGGTTGTTTTCGTAGGGATTCCTTTTACGCTTATTAATTTTCCATCATTATTTATACAAGTAAATGTTTTATCATAGCAATTTAAGACCACCCTATTCTGCTCTAGCCAATCCATATCAATTAGTATGTCGTATGAACCTAGAGGTAGTACATTAATCTTAACAAAAGTTTCAAATTGATCCATAGTTACTACACAATTCTTTACAAAACTAGTTACCTTTCTCTTTACACCAATAGCTAACTGAATTGACCAAGAACTTGTAAACTTTTCAACAGGCATTTTACACTTTTATACCAAGTTAGGAGAAATATAACTTAAACTAGCTCCTGGATCAATTAAAATAGATATGGGTGTTTGGTTTATCTTACCTTCTACTTCTTCCACCATGGAATTTTGATAGTCTGCTTGTCGATTCTCCAAAGCTGCATTGATCCTGGTCATAGTCCTCACTAAATCTCCAACAATCATCTCCACCTGTATTGTGTGGATATTGCTGATAGTCTTTTTTCGTTTAGGATAGACTGAGGAATAATGTGGACCATTGCATTCCCAACACTTTACAGGTTCTTTTCGTTCAAATTTCTTTGTGTAATTACTATGATTATTAGCAAGATCTCTATTTTTTTATTGTTATGATTGTTCTCTGAATTATTCTTATTCCCCTGGAAATTCTTATTAGAAAAATTTCTGGCATTATTATTTTTAGAATTCCGATTAGTCACAAACTCTTTCTTCTTTTGATCATAATTATTATTCCTTTTGGCCTTCCAGTTGGCCATACTCTCCTTTTTTCGATTCTATTCATAACATAAATTTGCTTTCCTCATAGCTTCTCCCAAGGTTTTTGGATTTTCATACTCAATCCTATCATTTATGTGATAAGGTAAACAGCTGAGAAACCGTTGTACCTTTGGTTTTTCATCCACAAGGTATGACACATACCTAGGAAGACTTAAAAACTTACTGTTCAAATCTTTAATAGTCATTGTACCTAGTTTTAGCTCATAGAATTATTTAGCCCTTTCTTCATAGTATTGTTCAGATAAAAATTTCTTTTTAAAGTAATTCTTGAATGTACTCCAATTTATGTTCTTCTCTCTTATACCTTTCACTCTCTTTAAATCTTTCCACCATATATCAGCTTTCCCTATGAGATTATAAATAGCCATCCTAGCCTTTAATTGGTTAGAATAGTTATAAATCTAAAAGTACTTTTTCATCCTAGATAACCAGGATTCTGCTTCCTCCCCCTTTTCAGTTTCTACATTAAATGTTGGCGGCTTGATATTCTTAAACTCTCCATAAATTTGTTCATAAGGTTTATGTAACATACCCGAAATACCTCCATGTAAAATTTGAGAAAACCTGGTAAATTTTTTTTTTCGCTTTTAATATATTAACAAGTCAATCGTGTTAGACTTTTGAGAGAGAGTAATCACATTCATGAAAACACTATTATCACTTACATCTAAAGAAACCATAAGTTAAGTAAATTAAGTTCCACTAGGTAGTTGATATTAGAGCTATCCAATGACCATACTAAATCCAGAAATAAATGTAATCATACTTTGTTGCAATTAAAGACAGTCAAGTACATTCACTCTAATATACATAGACCATATTGAAGTTTAAGATAGATACGACTATTTAATTAGTCGTTAGACTATCCCTCAATTGTGATAGAGGTTACACATTAACCCTTTCCTTTAAAGGTCGCTAACATTCCTCATAAAAAGGTACCATCCTTGTACTTGTATTCTTGGGCGCAACCATCCAAGATGATGAACGAGTCCTGAGTGGTACAAACAACAAAGTTAAAAACACTGCACATGATAGAAACAATTAAACTAAACAATATGCACCTATGAAAAAAATTCATTTTACACTTGTTTTTCGAAAGCCATTCCACCATTGAACGTAGCTCCTACAACCACCACTTTATGTAACTCAACATGCATATTAGTACCATAAATCCAAGAGCATAAATCTTATATACAAGATAAATTACATCCATAAACAAAACTAACTATAAGAGTACTTCCTTGAGTTTGGGCAACTGAAAACGTGTGGACAATTTTCCTCCCAACCGTAGACTTCATCTAACGTATGTTTGTCTGTTTAAAGCCACCCCCGAGCTGGGCGACGAATCCACTAAGGTTCAAGGTCATGAGAAAAACTACCCAAGTTCAAGTTAAGATATCCACTTGGATTACCTTGCTTAAGTTTGTGAGACTTAGTACTCTTTGTAGTTATGACAATTATAACCATTACTTATGACTAAACCGTCGTGATGCTTATTCCATAACAAAATTCATGTCAACCATTTTACTCAAACGAATGGATACAACTTCCATTGGATTCCATTCCTATTGCGGTTACCCTTAACATNTACTTACGACTAAACCCTCGTGATGCTTATTCCATAACAAAATTCATGTCAACCATTTTACTCAAACGAATGGATACAACTTCCATTGGATTCCATTCCTATTGCGGTTACCCTTAACATGTGATTGGTTAATGACATAAACACAATTATTTTCAACATAAGCCACATGTATTTTTAACATGCAAGATACTTCAACACATAAAAATACATTCATCTATAATAAAGGCAAGATCTTTATAAAAAATACATAAATCTAAGTTTTAAAACTGATCTTGTTCAAATTGCATGTTAAATTTATACATTTAGATGGCAAAATACTTCTAAAAAAAATCATATGCNGGCAAGATATTTATAAAAAATACATAAATCTAAGTTTTAAAACTGATCTTGTTCAAATTGCATGTTAAATTTATACATTTAGATGGCAAAATACTTCTAAAAAAAATCATATGC